>QOCX01000577.1:95726-123007 GCA_005959815.1 Sarcophaga bullata
CTGCGTTTTTCTGAATTTCTGCCAAAGTATTTTTAATGCAAAACAATTTCCCTTCTGTATTTTGCATTTCTTGGATTCATTTCAACACATTTTTACATATACTTCCAGTTGGAGCGGCTACCTTTTTTCCCTTTTTGCGCTATTTGATTTAGCTAGCTTAGGGTTTTTTTTACGTATTAAAATAACATTTTATACATTCTATTGTGATTAATAGTTCTGCTTCTCTCTTTTTTCTTTCTTTCTTCTCTTTTTTCTTTCCTTTTTTTTTTTTGTAGGTACATACCACCATTTACTGCCACTGGAAGCATCGATATGAGGGTCGGTATAATGTGTATGATACGCTACGATACGTTCGTTTATTTTTCCTTTCAATCTATGATACGAGTGGAATGGATGGAGTGTATGTGTGTAGTTAAGGGTTATTTGTTCTTGTTTTTTATTCTTTTAGGGTATAAAATTACTTATTTTCATTCTATTTATTTTTATTTATTTTTTTCCTTTTTTTTTTTTGTATTCTGATCCGAATCCCTTGTATGTGTATACTGTCATGCCACTTGTGTGCCGGGTTTAATAGAGAATTTCTTTTTAAATTTTAATTGATTCTTATTGGAGTATCAATTGTAAATAGATAGGGACAGAAGATATTCTCATCTATCTTATCGTCAATTTATTTCATTGTTATCATGTCTTTAAAATTTATTGGTAAAATTTCTTCTTCTATGTTTAGCACAAATCAAAATAGAAAATGCCTCAAAATTATTAAACACGAGGTGTGGGAAGCCTAATTTAAAATCAGGATAAGATAAGCGAAGGGGATTAGAGGACAGCCGGAGATTTCCAGTCATTCTTCTATGGAATAAACCGGGGAAACTGATATCTTCCAACAACAAACAAATCAAGATTATTTTTTATCACAAATTTCACAAAGTAATCTACAAGTCACCGTAGTCTAGTAAGTAGTGTATTGGCTTCCTAGAAGTGAGACCACAGCTCAGAACATGAAAAAAAATTTCGGCGACTTACTCAAGGCAGATTTCTGTCTAAAAACTCGGAGAGTACATAAAATTGCCATTGAAAAAAATTCTAAAAAATATTTGACGTTCGAAGGTCAGCATAAATAAAATTATCACACACAACATAAGTAATGTAGGAAGGTAGGTTTGTATTCCTGACTGAAGGATTGTAAATGGTCTATATGTATGTAGCTAGTAGATTGGTAGTCAAGCAAGCACTTGACCAATGCGCCGCAACGTTTTCAAAAGTAATTTTAAAATTTTCTATCAAACGATACATTCGAAATCAAATGGCGCTCTTTTATTCATTCTGTTTTCATTAGGCATGTATTCGTAGCTACAGGCACGTATTCGTAGCTATTTAACAACCTGACACCGTGAAAGATATTACAAATATTTCATCAAAATGTCATTTAAAACGTAGAACAGAAGAGTCACTAATCTGTGGCCAACTAATAGAATGAAAATTGAAAACGATCAGGAACATACTGAGACGTGGACAAGACAAGTTGCAGCAAAAATCCCAAATAAATGGAATCCTCAAAAGTAAGGACATGAAGACTTACTAATACCTGGAGAATACTGACAGAAACTTTAAAAAATTAAAAATCATTGGCCAGCGCGATATGCAGAGTTATTTCAGCCTATTTTTATATTCTGATACGTCATAGAACATAGAAGTATAGCCGCTATGGTCATGCCAAAATCTAGAGTATAGTTGATGTTGATATGCCTGATATGTTGATATCGCTGAATTACAAAAAATACGGATTGCCGCTGTGGGAATCCCCCATCATGGTATGTCTAACCTTGATATGCGCATAATTACCTTAAATAAAGTGGCCATTAGATCTCCAGACAGTGTGTACATCACATCTAAGACTGTCTAAGAATACTGAGTATCTTCTTCTAAGTATTTTACATCATCTTTATATGGATTTCTGAATACGCGGAGACATTAAAGATAACGAAGCCGTTATTTTTTTTTTTTTTTTTGAGCCGAGCACACAGCACATGACCTTTACTCATGCAAGGCTTTGTGTTAGAATACAGGATATATAGTTTATGGACGGCCTCGACACTTGAAGTTTAGGACATTACCAACGACGCCATCCCGACACCCATAAAGTGTTACAAAAAAACATTCAACTGAGATTGCATTCACACGTAAAATGTCTATTTCTCTGCAAAGTGGCAAATGACTGGTCTCAGGGAAGCATGAGTCAATTATATAATTAATGGTGGTATTAAGAACTCTCTTATCTGTCTTGACGTTGATAGGGACAGTGTAAAATGTGCGATAAATACGACCAGGTTTCATTTTAGGAATCTCATAGCAGTTGTAACGAGACACAGAATTATAAGCAAACGCGACAAATCCGACCAGGTTTCATTTTACGAACCTCATAGCAGTTGTAACGAGACACGGAATTGTAAGCAAACGCACCCTCATGATACAACGAATGCTGCAGACCCTGTAACAAAAGAAAGAAGTTTGGTCTCCCACAGGAAAAAGTATGATCTCCCACAGGAAGAAGTGTGATCTCTCTGCTTTTGTCCAGTACTTAGGAACCTGAGAACAGAATATAATTCACCATTACAACTCTTCATCAGTGAGAATTACGACCTAGTTTCTCAGAGCACAATGTTGTGTCCTTTAATTTTACCCACAAGTGGTGGGACCTACAGTTTAAAGTCGTCTCCGAACGATAGGTTTTTAAGAAATTTTTCATAGCAATTTTCTATTTACTTTCAGGATTTTCGCTGGAAATCTGCTGAAAGGAGGTTGCCGAAGATATACTTTTCGTATTTCATTTTGTTGGAGATCTGTGGTTTGAACCTTGTTCTCACGTCTAATAAACCAACACACTACCTAATAGATTACAGCGACTACTATGCTATGCCTGAAGTAATTTTTTATTCACGTCCTTACATTACTGGATGGCTGTTTGTCGGAATCGATATTGTGGCTGTTATAATAGCACGTTATAGAGCCCCAGTAAGCTATGACATTTAAGGCGGTTTCCGATCTAACCTAACCTTATTAAATAACGTTCACTTTCCTTATCCGATGATTTTATTCCTAAGAATAAAACGATTTCAATACATCCTCATTCAAGCTGATGCATATTATTAGCCCTCTGCCTGGTGATATGATGCATCATTATCGACTGAAATTGGAAAATTCTCTCCCTTTCAATGATTTCGAAATGAATCACATGATTATTCACTCGTTTTGCATCGTTTCATTTCTCGTCTCTTTCATTTTCCGGCTACAAACTCTGGCCATAACCTTTAACAATAAATTTCTTTTTAATTTTAATCAGAGAGAGAAAAAACTAAAAACGACAAAAACAAAAACAAACAAAAAAAAAACACAGAATCATTCAAGTGTCAAGAAATGTAACCGGGGTGGTGGTGGAAACTCGAAAAAACGAAGAGAAAGAGAAAGAGAGAAAAAATAAAACCAACAGCAGAATGAACTTTAAGTGGCACTGCGAACCGGGCAAAATGAAAGAAAAAAAAACCAAAAAACACATTTCCTGTTTGTTTTTGTTTTTGTTGTTATTGTTTAATGCCATTACATTTCAGTTACGCTTTAAATGAAATCGAATGAAATCAGCCAACAACAACAACATCAACATAAATTATGATGAGGTTTTGCACTCAAACAAATACACAAAAAACAAAAATATCGAACACAACCAACGAAAACTGGTTAAAATGAGCAATAAACATACAAAAAATATAGCCAAGTTAGAAGAAATCGTATTGAGTTAGAAAGCCTACACATATACAGGCACTGATACAATCGCTTCCATCGATCTTTTGTTTTGTGATTAAATGCTGGCTTTTGTTTCATTTTGATTTGACTAAACAAGAAAGGTACAAAACAGGGTGAAACAATAAGGGAGAGTAGAATGTATTCTGCTGTACGCTACATTAGACATAGGCAGAGAAGCATGAAACTTTTATGGGTCAAGGAGAATCGATTCTAGTTTTTATAGAAATTTTAAGTACAAGCACGGCATAAGTATTCACTTTTTCCACTTTCAATCATTCCTTAAGGACTAGGTACCAAGCCATACATACTTAATTGATTGCAACCCTTCAGGCAGGATTAGGACCAAGCTTCTCATACCAGCTATATTATGTGCGTTAATTATATACAAAAGAGGCAAAACCTACAGTTTAAAGACAACTCCGAACAAAAGATTTCTTGAAACATTTTTTCATGGCAATCCTTTTTACTCTCAGAGATTTAGCCAGAAATTTTGCAGAGAGACAGTCGCAGAAGCAATATTTTTCAAATTTCGTTTTGTTGAAGACGTCTGACCTGGAGTTTGAACCGTGACCTCACGTCTAAAAAGCCAACACTCTACCTACTAGATTACGACAACTAACATGCCATGCTTGTAGTATTTTTAAATCGTATTTTTACATTACAGGGCAGTCCTTGATCCTATATCAGTAGATGCCGCTGCTCAATTTGTTATTTGACTATACGTAATGCTATTTAAGTCCATATATATCAGGTTTACCAATTAGCTCAGTACCTAATGGTGTACGAGTATTTAATATTATGTTGGCTATGCAACTCACATGCATTTTGAATAAAATAACCGCATGGGCTATTATTTTAGCAAGTTTTGTAAGTCGACGTAATCTGCCTGGTTTTTTAGACGCGTAAACGTGGTGCAAGCCCCAGGCTTCCTTTTGAATAAAAGGAAACATAAGAGAATATTTCTTTCGCCTACTCACTGAGAGCAGTCTTGTGACAAAAAGTCTAAAAAATAAAATTTTCATGAAAAATTTCTTTCAGAACCGACAATAAACTGTAGGTCTAGCTACTAATGGATAAAAATTAAAACACATCACATGACTGTCGTCGTACTCTAGGTGGTTATTACTAGACTTGAGGTCAAAGTTCAAAGTTCACCACACACATCTCGAATAAAACGAAATGCACAAATCTCAGAGCCGACGATAAAGGGTAGGTCCCATCACTAACGGATAAAAAATAACACACGCCACATGGATGTTGTTGTAGTCTAGTAGGTAGTATGTGGGCTTATTAGAAGAGAGATCACGGTTCAAAACCCAGTTTAGACGTCCCCAACAAAACGAAATATGAAAAAATATTTCTTCGACAACTTCCTCTCTGCAGATTTCTGGAAAAAATCCCAAGAACAAATAAAATGGCCAATGAAAACCTTGTCGTTCGGTCCCGCTACTCAGGTATAAAATTAACACACACAACATAAGTGGTTGTTATCCTGGCTAAATTGTCGTATTGATCAATTATGTATGTATGTACATGGGTGGTGTGTGATATTAGGTTGTTATCCTGACTGGTTATTATCCTCTGGTTATTCTATAGAACACTCTGCAGCCTTTAGCCGAAGAAGAAATGCCATTAGTACACTATTAAGGTACAACGAATGCCTTGCACTTCAAGACAGACGTCATCGGTTTTTGGGTGACCGAACGTTTCAAAATCTTGGCATGGTGGCGAACGTGCCACTAGGAGAACTGGTCGGTTTCATTCGCAGCTCGTAGTGGTTGAAACTTTCCACTAACGGATCATGACGAGAGGCCTGTGAACGACAAGCTACCCGCTAACCTAATCTATCTTAAATTACGACAACAATCAGAAACATTCCACTTGAATTGTGTAAGCAGAAGAGTATAAAGTATCCTTAATGGAGTTTATTCCTCAAGGGGTGGAACTAAACTCAAGGAAAAACAGCCGTTATTGCTAGCAGCAGAATTTTGGTCCCATCTTACACGCATACCGAAGAGTACCGAAGATTATTAAAGTAAAATGATTGTTCAATTCGAGAAAATGTTGGGATTTATTTATTGTGTTCCTATCATTACTTCCACCACTGTATTTAATTTCTCAAACTAAATGTTCGCTTATCCTAGTAATTGACGATTATTACTGATGACAATACTTGGCTATTTGGTTTGCAAATTAAAGACAACCCAGTGTAGAGTACACAAAACTCTCCATATTTATGCCATGATTGTTTTTATAGCGTGTTTATAAAATTAATAACAACAATAACGTGTTCTTATTATTAATTTAAAGAGGAAACCTACTTAATGATTCGAAATTAATGTGGCTAAAATGTGAACAAAGGTGAAATGATGGTGGTTGGTTCTGTTCTGTTATTGTTCAAGAGTTTCCATTTATCAAAATCATCAATTTCATTTCGTATTTATGATTTCTTTTATGTTGTTTCTAATAATACAAAAGACCTTTAGGGAATTTTGTTTTATTCTTTCAGGTTAATCAAAAAAAAAAATTCTTTGATTATTTTTTATTCATTTTTTTTGTCTCCTTTTGTTGCTGTTTAAGAAAGTTGAAAAAGTTGCGAAGTGAACTTTTTCATTAAACAGCGAAATTTAAACATTTTGCCAAAGGCCATCAATATCTGCAGGTTTTATATAAAATTTGAAAATGTGTAGAGAAACAAAACAATTCTTAAAATTTAAGATTTACTATCAAAAAGATAATTTGACGCAGAATATTGATTTTTTAAAAAATGTTCACTCAAATAATATTACACCAAGAGGGATTACTACAACTTGCCGTTAACTAAAGAGAGGATTTTAACTGGCAGATAAATTGTTTTTCGTTATTATAAGTGGCCAATAAGCTAGCAGTGAGCGTTAGACTAAAGGGAGAATCATCTTACCGGTAAATTTTAAAGTTCACTTTATCTTTGAACTTGCCATATTATATACATAATATTTTCGATATAATAAACATAACAAATAAGAAAACACATCGTTGCCACTACGTTTTTAAAGAACTTTTTTAAACTGGCAAAGTTATCGATATTGCCATATTTTTTAAAATGTTAACTTCATTTTATCTGCAGGTTGTAATAACGAAAATAAGTTAAAGGTAACTTTACAGTTCCCTTTAGCTAAAGGTACCTTTAACTACACCCGACTTTAACGGCAAGTTGTATTAATGGCCATAAACAGTGTGAAACGTTGATAATATTGTTATTTTATGGCTAATATCGTACATACATACAAATGTATGGATGTACATATACATACAGTAATACAAATATTAGAACATAATGAAACAAAATCTGCTGGCATCTGTTAATAACTTGGACTTATCTCTCTTATATTCTATTCGATCACAAAATTCTGTACATTGTATTGACTGAGCATAATGAATCGATTTATTGGGGATTTATTGGAATAGATGGGCAGCAATGATGTCGAATTTGCCAGGAAAAAAATTATATTTTCGAATGCAGCTCATTTTCATCTTGGTGGGTACGTTAATAAGCAAAATTGTCATACTTGCAACTCAGAAAACCCACACGTGGTCTTACAGAAGTCCGTGTTCCCATTACGAGTAACTGTTTGGTACAGCTTGTAGAGCGGAGGTATCATTGGCCCATATTTTTTTTTTTTTTTTGAAGATGAGAACGGCTCAACCACTATGTTTATTAGAGACATCTAACGCACCGTTATAACCAATTTTTGGTTTCAGCAGAAAGGTTCAACTTGCCACAGATGCCATGTCATAATCGAAAGTTAGTTAAAGGCACCTTTAGCTAAAGGGAACTGTAAAGCTACCTTTAACTTATTTTCGTATTAAAACTTGCGGACAAAATAAAGTTAACTTTTTCAAAAATCTGGCAGTGCCACTTTAAAAAAAGTTCTTTAAAAACGCAGTGGCAACGATGTGTTTTCTTATTTGTTTATTATTTAACTATTGCCATATCGAAAATAATATGTACATAATATGGCAAGTTCAAAGATAAAGTGAACTTTAAGTGTTAAAGGTAGCATGATCTTCCCTTTAGCTTAACGCTCACTTCTATCTTATTAAGTACTCATAATAAAGGAAATCTGCCCGTTAAAATCTCCCCTTTAGTTAACGGCAAGTTGTAATAATGGCTCTAAAAGAGAGTAAAATAAGTGGGTGTATGACGAGTTTTTTCCTTAACTGTACATATTCAAACTACTCTTTCCAAAGAAAGTAAGGCGATTAAATGAGTTTTTCACCTAAAAAAATATGTAAACATTGATTGTAAAAGTAACATTTGCTTACCTTTTATTTTTTTATCATACAATTTGATAATTTTGGCATATTCTATCGTAACTCCACATTCCTTTTAGTTTGTTGCTACTCTTTTCTTATCCCTATTTTCTCTTTCGCACACGTTTACACTCCTTCACTCATGCCAGCTTCAATTGCACTTGATTTTTTATTTTTCACTTTAAAACACACACTTTTTTTTTAATTCGTTATTATATTTCTATTTCTATTAATTACAGCAAAATTTTTTTTATTATTTTTCTACTTTTTTTTTTCTTGCTACATTATTCTAAAAACTATTAAAATTATTTGTTATTTTTATTTAATTTTTTTTTACAGAAAGAAGACTTTTTATTAAACATGAAAATGGAGAGAGAAGGAAAAGAATGCAAAAAAAAACTAACATGAAAGAAACACCACAAATAAATCAGAGCATAAAAAATATACTTTTTTTCCAAACACAGACGAATGAATAAAAAACAGCAACAACAACAACAACAACAATAATAATAATTAAATTACATTCTATAAAAACATACGTACGTATACGGTATTCGGTTTTTGTTTTAATCGCAGCACCATTTGCTTGCTATTTGTTGTTGTTATTACTATTATTAATGCCATCGTTTGTTTGTTGCTATTGTTGTTGTTATTAATGTTGTTGTATTAGTAGCTTAAACACTAGACAGGTTCTTTAACTAAGAATTTAAAGCCACGACGGCAACAAAAACAAAAAAAACAAACAACAAACCACACATTAACTGGGAACTAGATTTTTTGTAAAAAAAAGGAAAAAAAAAAAGAACGAAACAAAAACACGAATATTTAAAATCTAACCAACAACCCCAACAATCAACAGTTTTAAGAGGAGAGTATCATTATTCAAAGAGTTAAAATCTGTAAAAGAGAATGAGAGAGAGTGTGAGAGCGAGAGGAGGCTTAGGTTCAAATATAAACACAAAAATATTAACCAACACACATGTATTGGGTGAAACAAACAAACAAAAAAACAAAAAAACAATAAAGAATTAATACAACTGCTAGCTATTCAATCAATTTGTTTAAAAAGGGAGTGGAATTAATGACTGAAATGTGAGGAAAATTACAACAACTACAACAGCAAAAAAAATGACAATGCATTCCACAGCGTTGTTATTAGAAAAATTATTGAAATTTACCAGAAAAATAAAAAAACAAAAACAAAAACAAAAAAACAAATTGTTTTGTCAGAGAGATCATAGTTATGACTTTGACATTTCAGTAGCATGTTTATTCTGAAATTAATAGGCGATATAATGTTTGTTGTAACGTATGGGTAATGAAACATTACATCTAGAAGCTCGTAAAACCTAATGAGCTACTACAGTTTAAATCACACGGTATTGCTTATGGAACTAAACTAGAAGGGTCAGGCTATTTCGTTTGCCGCAAAAGTGTAGTACATGGCCGTAATATGATGGTAATAATACCAGCCAGGAATCTCTAAATTTGTTTGGATAAACTCTTCGATAGTGCAGCCATCTTCACGGACAGGTTCAAAATGAAAAAAGGTACAGAATCAAACCATTTCTCAAGTAAATTATTAAAGACGATAAATAAGGGCAATAATTTGCCAAAAAAAAAAAAAGTTCAAGGATAAGGTAAGGTGAAGTTTCGCTGCCGATGTCAAATACTGGATTGACACCAAGATAGGTAATGTTGAGCGTCTGTCTAGTAGCATTGCAAACAAATTATACGAGCTTTTACAATTTGGATTGGATTGAAACAATTATTGGAATTTGAATCTAGCAATTCATTTTCAACATACATAATTAAGCAAAGGAAGAGGTATTGTATTCTGTCATGCCAACCAACACCAAACCATACACATGTCTGTTGATTCGACAGAAACTGAGTGAGCTTGGATAGGAAGATCTGATACATCCACCATCCACCACCCGGATTATACACCTTCAGATTATAATTTGTTGCGTTTTCTGCAGGATGCTCTTAATGATGTAAATGAAACTGCCGCAGAGATGTGAATACACAATTGGATGAGTTTAATTGTCAGAAAGAGGTCCTTAATTTCTAATGAAATTTAGAAACCAATTTTCTTGCAAAAGAATGTTTACAGCAATCTGTAGTAAATACTCTTTTCCTCCCATGCAATCATAGACAATTATCACATTGTTACGTAAATTTGTTGTTATGATGGTACGACATTCGTTTGACCGCAGTAATCGAAATGTTTAATATGTTCCATTCGTTGTTCAAACAATGATATTTTCTTCGTTTAAATTGAAAATTGTTGAAAAAGAACAAAATGAGACTGAAAAGTGCTTCTTTGACAACCTAAAACAAAACAAAGAAAATGAAAAGAATCTAAAAAAAATGTTCGACAAAACTTGACTTTCTTCCACGAGGTCTACCTACATACGTGTTATAAATTGTATCCCGTCGAATAAATAGAGAAAGGAAAAGTTTAAGCGATGATAAGCTAACATATATAGGGAAAGGCGTCTGGAATTTGCCCAAAATATACATTTCATGGACCGATGAATGAAAAAAAATTATTTCGCTTACGAAAGAAGTTTAATCTGGAAGGTTCACACTGTTACAGTTATTGTTGACACGATATGGGCTAAGTAAGCGTTGTATGAGCGAAACTTTGCTGAAGGAAACGTTGTATTGTAACTTCAAGCTTCTTGTTTGCTTCATTGCCGGCCGAATGAATTCAGCAATGTATTTGAAACTGAAGGTAGCGCTATAGTGATTAGATTATTATCTTATAACTTCAAGCTTCATGTTTGCTTCAATCATGAATCTTATAAAAACTTAAGGAAAATTCTACAAGTCAACATATGGTATTTACCAACAAGATAACAGAGCAGTACCTGTTGCGCATCGTGTAAAAGTATGACACATTGACTCATTTTAATGGTTAGCATGCAGTCCCAATCACATCGAAAACTTATGGGAATACTTGCAGGAAAAATTTGCACAAAAGTTAGGCAATTTTCAACCGTATGTGATCTAAAATAGAAACTCCAGGAATCCAAACAGTATTTAAATTCAAACCCTACAAGATCTTGAGATTTATTTGTAATCAGAATAGCATTATAAAACATAAACTAAAAAAATGTTTAATCTTTTTAAAAATTTTTTTACTTTTTTATATTTAAAATGCGTTCAAATGAATCTCATCTAATATGTATTACAATTTCTTATGAATTATTGAAGTTTTTAAGGCAATAAAAAAGGCAAAGGCAAAAAAAAACATTTTTTATGAATGATTTTAAATTTTAATTCAAACAAAAATGCAAATTCAATAGAAATTAAATGCGGTTAAACGAACTTCTTTGGCTGTGCAGGCACAATATTTTAAAAAAAGAAAACTCGACAAATGAAGAGCACTTGTTGTTCTTAATTTCCATCACAAACGTAGAAATTAAAAAAAATCGTATGCGGTCAAACGAATGTCTTTAGTTGGATAAATGAATAGCACTAGCTTTTTTAATTTCCCTAACAAATCTAAATTAAAGAAACTAATGCGGTCAAACGAACTTTTGTGAATGCTTAGGTACAGTATAGAAAATATTTTAAAGAAGAAAATTGGACAAAAGAAAAGGCACTAGTTTTTTAATTTCATTTCCATAACAAATCTGATTTAAAAAATCTAAGGCGGTCAAACGAATTTATTTGGCAGTATAGGTAGAGTACAATATTTTAAAAATAAAATTGGAGTAAAAGGGCACTAGTGTTTCTTAATTTCCATAACAAACCTAAAATTAAAAACAAAATCAAATGCGGTCAAACGAACTTCTGTAACTGCTTAGGTCCAGTATAGACAATATTTAAAAAAGGAAATTGGACAATCAAGGACACTATTTTTTCTTAACTTCCATAAAAATCTAAATCACAAAAAACCTAATGCGGTCAAACGAATGTCTTTAGTTGTATGCAGTATATACAATATTTTATAAGGCAATATTGGATAAATGATGGGTACTTGCTTTTTAATTTGCATCACAAATCCATATTAAAAAATCTCATGCGGCCAAACGAATTTATTTGGCAGTAACACAGTAATAGACAATATTTTCAGAAAGAAAATTGTAGAGCACTAGTTTTTTTAATTTCCATGAAATCAATTTATGTGTTTTACTTTTTTTTTATTTTTGTAAGACAAAATTAATTATTTTCCTCTTGTTTTCAATAATTTTTTTTCCTTAAAAGCACGTTCCTGGTTTTGTAATTTTACTGTGTGGTTGGTTAATTTTGTCGTTTTGTTTTTTAATTTATTTACGATTTTAATTAAAGTGTTATTATAGATTTCTTTTAGAATTAAAATTTTTAAATCTTTTGTTAATCAAAAAATTATTCTTTTGTCACACATATTTTAAGTATTTAAAGTTAAAAAGGTTTTCTCTTCTTTTGTGTTTTTTTATGATTTTCTATTGATTTCAAATTTATTCACATTTTTTTCTGTTCAATTTTGTTTTTGTTTTTGTTTTAGTGACGTTCTTTTCGCTCTTGCTGAGATAAAAGGAAAAAAAACTCGTTTCTTCCAAACCAAAAGAAGAAGGAAGAGGCACAGAAAAAAAACCAAAACAACATTCAGTTCATATTATGAAACTTTTTTAAAAACTTTTAGATTCGATTTCTTGTTTTTGTTGTTGCTTTTTTAGACTGGTTGGTTTTGTTAGAGCTTCGCTAATGATGCATGTTTTTGGAGCTGCTGTGGTGATATATTTTTCTTGTTTTTCATTTTTTTTTTTTCGTTTACAGATGGAGTTTTGATGACGACACAACAAAATCTTATAAAATGCCCACGTTTGTTATAAAAAAAAATTATAATAATAGAAACAACAACAACAACCAACACCAATGGCGAAATAATATAAAAACCAAGTAAGAAAAAGGCAGAAATCAACTGCAACTGTTGCTGTCAACAACAACAACTGCTACAACATGGCTGCAAAATACATACAAATTAATTTGCATTTTTTGATGAATCAACCAAAATGAAATTAAAATTAACAGAAAAAAAAGAAAACAAAAACAATCGCATTTGTTTGGTTTTTAACAATTTCAACACACTTTTATTTTTTAGTTTTTCTTTTCATATTTTCTTTTTGTTTTTCTTTTGCTATTTAATTTTGCAAAAGAAATAAAAACTATCAAAAACAATTTTGGCTTCTTTTTCGTTGTAATTTGTTAAAATTTTCTTCACTCACTTCATTTTTTCTTTTCTTTTCTTTTCTTTTGAAACACTCTTCTTACACACAAACAAAATTTTTTTTCTTTTACTTTTTACATCTTCTTTACAAATTTTATTTTAATTTTTATTTTTTTGTTTTAAACAATTTGTTTATATCATCTAAATATAACAACAACAATACGCACGCACTTTTTAAAAAAAACACACGAATACAACACTCAACAAAATAAATTAATTTAAACCGTTCCCGTCAATATTTTCTTTTATGGAAGTAAAAAATTCTAAAATCATCCGTTAAACACCAGCTTCGCTCGCGATGTGCTGCTGATACACAATAGACCACAAACAAAACGAACAGCAGCTCCGCAACCAACCGTATGAATTGGAAACACAAACTATACAACTACCACCACAGCAACACCTATTCCAGCAACAAAAATAATCATATACAGTATACAATATTAAGAAAAAAAAATGCCAAAGAAACAAAAAATACACAAAACATAAAACAAACAACAACAAAAATATAATAATGCATGCATGCAAAGTAGAGTAATAGAATTGAGTTAAACTACATATACATACATACATACATATTGTATATGGAGGTGGTCAAACGCATTTGTTGTTGTTTATTTTTGAAAAAAGAGCTCGTTTTCAGTTCTCTCTATTTGAAATAAAAACAAAGAAATGTAACCCCACCACTACAATAAGAACAAACCAAACATAAACAAATCTCCTTCACATAAACCACCAGCATTAACTGCCAGCAATAAAAAAGAAACAAATCACATACATAATGTTTTTACTAAAACTGAAGTTTTTTTTATATCTGTAAACATGTTTAGTATCAAATAATTCTCCTTAACTGCTGTCATGCTTACAGAAGAGAGCATGAGAGAGAGAGACAGAGCAAGAAACAAAATATGAAGTTGTTTTCACACAACAATTTTTGAGAATGTTGCTAATGTAAGCAAGTTTCCATAAACATTTTGCATCAATATAATTCGTTGGCAACAAAGTAGCTGTGTGTGTGTGTGTAAGATCAGTGTTGGAAAATTCAGTACTCTTTTTCATGTATAAAAAACAACAACTTAATTGAATGCATGTACAAAAAAGTACTATTTGAAGCAAAAAAAGTACTTTTTCAGTACCATTTGAGTAGGGCCCAACACTGGTGGTGGTTGGAAAAATTTTGTTTTTGTTCATTTTGTTTTGTTCAAAATTCGCACATTCTTTTTCCGCTTCCGTTTGTTTTGTTTAAGTAAAAATGAAGCCGTGTTCCTTTACCGAACGTGTGTGGTCTGTCTGTCTAGCAGCTAGCCGGCTTTATTGGACGACCAGAGTTCAAAGCAAGCGAAATATAAATTAGATTGATTTAAAAAAAATTGTTGTTGTTGTGTGTGTGGTTGGCGACTCCGACTGATGGTGGAGGGGAGAGGGGGCGCGGCCGATTAAAATAAATTTTCTTTTTTTGAAGTGTGGTGAGTTTTCATTGTGGTGAGTTTTTACAAAGTGTGGTGAATTTATTCATTGTGGTGAATAAAATCGAAACTCACCAAAGTGCCGTTATTCGAAATGGTACTGTGTAACTATAAATCAACGTGAATTCGGCGGTGGGTGTCTAGAATAAGAAATTTTCACCTCTGTTAGCGGAGGTATTCACCGACATATATATAAATTACCACTAATTAGGGATAATTAATTTCGCCATTGTGTCATTCTATTTAAAATTCTAAAAAATTAGAAACAAAGCACAAAAAATTGTAAATTATTCCGACAAAGAAATTCTAATTTGTAGTTGTTTTGCAAGCATTTTTAAGAGGCAGAAGAGTTTTTTCTGTTTTGTTATTATATTTTATATTTTATTGTTATTATTTTGCATTTGAAGAAATAAATTACAGAATATTTTGTTTAATTTTAACTTTTTATAATAATAATAGATGACACACACAATGGCAACACTTTGCGACTCCTCCTTCCGCCCATGCCCCCTATTTCACACACCTAGTTTGTTTATAGCGGGTTGGACCTTCTAGACCTGTTAAAGACGAAATTTTAGCGTTCGTAATAAAAACTCAACCCTGCACTGTTATCGAGTGTATGTCATCTCTAGTTAATGTTCGACATCAAGAATTGACAGCCGACAAGCACGTGTTTACATTTTGTTATTGGATTTTGCTACACAATTAAAGAAAATAAACTGCAACAGTATTTTCACAAGCTCTACCAGCCACACAGAATTTCATATTAAAATAAAACAATTAGAATTTAACTATGGAGGAAGAAGGACCAGCTGAGGCAACAATTGATTTTGTACCGGCTATTTGCTTTGTACCCAGAGGCATTGCAAAAGAAAAACCGGATAAGATTGTATTGACACAAGAAGAATTGGCCCGAGTGATAAAGGACACCAAAGATCGTTTGAACAGTGATGACGACGACGACGAGGATGATGATGATGATGAAGAGAATGAACAACAGAATCAAGAAATGGATGTTGATGATGACGACGAAATGGCCGAAGAAACAAATGAAAATCGTAATCCCGACGATGAATTTGCCTTTGAGCGTTATGATAATGAAGGTAATCCGCGAGTAGCTGATATTGGCAATATTGTAGATCCCGATCACCAGCTGCCCGATGAAGATGACGATTCTGAGGCTGAGGATGAAATTATTAAGCCAACCGACAATTTGCTTTTGGTGGGCCATGTACAGGATGATGCAGCCAGTATGGAAGTTTGGGTTTTCAATGAAGAAGAAGAAAGTTTGTATACCCATCATGATTTCCTACTGCCTAGTTTTCCTTTGTGCATTGAATGGATGAATCATGACCCAGGCAGTGATAAACAGGGCAATATGTGTGCTATTGGTTGTATGGATCCAGTAATTACTGTATGGGATTTGGATATACAAGACTCGATAGAGCCCACCTTTAAATTGGGTTCAAAGGGCAGCCGTAAAAAGAATAAAGATGCCTTTGGTCATAAAGATGCTGTTTTAGATTTATCCTGGAATCGTCAGTATGAACATATTTTAGCATCAGGATCTGTTGATCAGACACTAATACTATGGGATTTGGATGAAGGACAACCTCATACAACCATTACAGCATTTGAAGAAAAAGTCCAATCAATTGGTTTCCATCCCGAAGAAGCTCAAAGTATATTGGCTGGTTCCGCTGACGGTTTAGTGCGTCTTTTTGATTGCCGCGATCCCGAACAGGTCAACAGTTCATTCATTAAATGGAAAATACCCGGTGAAGTAGAAAAAGTATTGTGGAATCCTTGTGATAGTAATTATTTTGTTATTGGCTCCAATGATGGCTCGTTACACTATGCTGACAAAAGAGAACCCAAGAAATTATTGTGGTCTTATAAGGCCCACGAAGAGGAAATCTCCGGCATTTGCTTTAACTCAGAAATTAAAAATCTTTTAACGTCCACCTCAACAGAAGGCTGCCTTAAAATATGGAATTTCAATTCAGCAGAAATTAAACCGGTCTACTCACATGATTTCCAAATGGGTCGCTTGCAATGTATGAAACAATGTCCCGAAGATCCATTTACACTGGCATTTGGTGGTGAGAAACCACCCAGATGTCGCGTTTTCAACATTAAGAACTTTGAAGCGGTTAGAAGAGTATTCAATATACCCGATGCCGAGCAGGAATAAATAAATAATTTTTTTTTTATAGAAATGAAAGTTTTTTATTTTAAAGTTCATATAATAATTAATGTACAGTCTTGTATAATAATTTACTACTATTTTTATATTTTATTATAAAATAAATTTAAAACTACATAAATATGTTGAACGGGAGATACGTCTGACAATAAATCAGTGCAGAGCGAAATATGTATGATCGATATGTACGGACATGCTATGTATTGGATACCAGATTACGGTCGATAACTATACTTTCGATAAAGTCAAAACTGGTTACCACCAAAAATGATGTCTCTGGTCCAGTGCAAGCTGCAAGTGACTTTTATCCACATCTGATTTAATAATGAATAACGACATGGATCATTGGAGCTGACAACACAGCTCTTCTTATTCCTATCTCTTTAACAGTCTACATACCATAAGAATATGACCTACAGAGCACTGTCGATCTTGGTTGACCTATATGTAAAAAGCATTATTGGAATGGTGAGCAATCTTTCCCGGTGTGCAATCTTCAGTGAGAGTGAATTTGATAATAGCTGAGTCTACCGCCAATAGGAGTTGTGCCTTCTGCACATTAGCGATTGTCATGCAGTTAAAAATATAGGGGGAAGAAAATTATGGACTTCACAAAGGCAGTTCCTAATGTCTTTCCTAATATGTCCAGTGGATGGCTGATGTGGATGATGGCATTCCAGTAGAAATTGTTTAGCGAGCATCATATTATTTGGTTTAACTGGAAGAATTTTCGTCTCCTCATGCAGCTGCTCGACATTTGTCATCTTCAACACATCCCGTTGCCTCTGTAGATCCCTCTACGGGTTTCCACTGAGAAAGAAATTCCTTACTGGGACCGCATGGTTGAGTATGGAGTACGTAGTTAGTATTACCTTCTTTGATTTGCTTCAAAATGTCCCTGCTATTGCTTTTAAGACCTTATTACTAAACTGTACCTTAAATGGTGACTAGAAGACATACATCCTTTAGTTGATATATGTCTACTTACCCATAATAGTCTGTCTGATATGTCGGTTATCTTTGGTTAAAATGTGAGATGGAAGATTATATAATGTCGGTTTGCATGTTAACATTGACCACACAAGGATGACACACATAATATTGGTCATTGTTGAAGAGCTCACATTGTTGAAGCTATTTGGAGCATTAGAAAGGTAGAAATACCACCACAACCTTATTTAAAAACTTAGCTTCTCATTTTCTCCTCATCTGTGAAATCCACTCTTCTACTAGGCGTTTCAGGTTAGTTATGGGGCTCATTACAGGACATTGCTAGATTAGGCTCCTCCTAGAGAACAGATCCAATTCGGACTAGTGCAGGGTATGTTGCGATGAGGAAGAGTTGGAAACTATCAAACACCTCGTTTGCAACTGTCCAATCCCAAGTAGGTAGAGGACCCTGGACAGTAGCTTCTTAGAAGCTTAGGACTTTCTGCAGTTGTGCCGTTCGACGATAAAACAAGTGTTTTGCTTAGTTTTCCGTTTAAATTGAACATTTTTTTATAAAAAAATGACAAATTTATTGTACATCTTAAGTAAATTGTTTGGAAATGGGCTTCAGAAAGCGATTAAAGAGATCCAAGAGGGCTTTATCGACAATTTAGAGTGAATGGAATATTCTAATAAAAAATTTCTGGAATAATAATGCGTTCTTGTGACCTCAAGCTTCCTATTTGGTCCATTACCATCAGGATGGATTCAGCAAAATATTTGTAACTTCTACAAGATATTCTTTATGCTGACGAAATTTCTACTCATAACGAGGCTATTCGGATAAAAGGAGAGATTACTGATTTACTTCTAAGGCCGGTATGCAGTTCGACTTGCAATCCAGTTGGAAACTTATAAGAAATCGGTATCGACCGTAAATGATCTAGAGGACAAAAGCATAGAATTCAGGTATTACAATTCAGTCCTATTATAGCATTTATTTCATTAAAAAGCGTTCAAAAGCAAACGTATTTTTGGAAGGTTAGGTTATCTCAAAACTCCTTTTGAAATTAATACTAAAAATTGCTGAAATGCCTTTCATTAATTATTGTTAAAGTTGTTCTTAATTATACAATCGTTTTATTACTTATCCTAATAATAGACACTAAAATAAAATTCGATGCCACTTAACATTAAAAAAGTTCTTAAATTTCATGTATTCGCTTTAGCTGATACCAAAACAACATGTTCTCCACGTAGCAATAGTTGAGGTAGATGCCGTCTGATTTCCACACGTTTTCTTCCTAAACTTTTCACAGTCTGTTTTGGCAAAATAATGCCCAGTTCTTTTAATAAGTTACTACAATCTTGGGAAAGTTGGGGGCAAACCAATTTATCTTCAATGTATTTATATTTGCGCTGTTCTAGGCACTCCTCTACATTAGTCAGCAACAGATTCCAATGACGATCAAACATTCGCAAAACACCCTCTACAAAACCCTTTACGCCATGTTCTTTTCGTATAATTACCTTGACCGTTTTCTCCTCACTTACAAATTGCTGCAATTGTTTAAGTGGTCCTTCAGCCTGGGCCATTTGCATTAGAATATTACGTTTATGTTTACTTTTCACTTTTGGTTGAGTTTTTATGGCCAACTGATAATCTTGAAATCTTCTCTGTGCTGAATCTTCTTTTACCAGGAATGGATTCTTATTTTTCGGAGGAACATTGCTACCAGAAGCGCCTGTTGGCGGATTCACTCGTTTATTTAAATTCCAAATGCCAACCTTTTTTAAAGCCGTTTCAAAAGCAGCCATATTTTGGTAAATGATTTTCGGTGGTTTTTCTGTTACTTTATAATCGGTGGCATAGAGGGCTTTCAGTGGATTAAATGCATCGCTTGTAACATCCAGTTCGAGATCCTGTTTGGATTCTTCTTCTACCAAAGTTTTTTCCTTCTCTTCTTGTAATTGTTCCGTTGTTTCAGGTTCTTTATTTGGTATTGGGATTTCTTCATCTTCTTTTTGTGTTTCTTGATCAATTTTGAAATATTTTTTTAACGAATAAGAATTGTTTTAAAGAAATTATTTAAAGTTTGTTTTGAATTGCTTTTTTGTTTTAATATATTGTGCCACAGTTGGCCGAACAGCTGTTATTTGTTGATACTCCAGGTTGATTTTTTCAGTGATGGGCGTTTTTATTTCATTTGATTACCAAATTAATCCGTTAGTATGTAAAAATTTGTATGGCAACACGGAGATAAATTTCTTATACGTTGTTACTTTGCTGCTGACAATATAAAGTACAACAACATACAATGTGTTCTATTTGATGCCACAAACACAATAACCGCAACGCAACAATTTTGCAATTGCAGCCAAATATACGTTGCATTAAATAATTGTAATAAAGACAGCAGCAACAAATTAAACGGCTGATATGTAAATTAAACGTTTGTAAACATAATTCACACTTTTTATTTTGTTAGGGTGAAAATAAAAATGTCGGAAGATAATTTTTTTAATTTGATAAATACCCTTGTAAAAATTGTGCATACAACAGTGTCTGCAGACAGTATATGAAGAGAAAATAAATTAAAAAAAAGCAACAAATTACTCCAATTAAAACACAAAAGAAAAAGAAAATTAATAAAAATAAAAGGCAAACAGCTGTTTATTTCTTTATCAATGTTGCCTTTAAACATGCTTTTTCAGGTATTTCGCATTATATTTCAGATATCGCGTTTTGAAAAGCTTTATTTCATACATGTTATCTTATTGATATTGATATTTGATACATTATATATTGATATTCTTATATTTCTTTTTTGAGAGATTGCAAAGTTTGTTGCGCTGCAGTCATTGTGTTTACAGTATTAATTGTTTGTTGAGCCTTTTATCTTCCAATAACTTTTATTGTTAAGTGAACGAACCAAGCCAAACTTTAAACGTCTTCGCAAATATCACAATTTTATACCAGAAATAATTTTTTTCCCCATTACCAAAACTTAATTCCTATTTTGGTGAAAAAATGCTCCTTATCCGGACAACATTTGAGCCAACAAAATGCAACACTGTGTAAACAATGCATTCTTGTTTGTTAATTCTATGAAATGAGTTCATTCAGTCACTAAATTGTAATCAACGTCGTTGGATTTATGTTGTTGCTTGTTTCGCGAATAATAGTTATTAAGATTAGAATATAATAGTTGAAGAAAAATAATGAAATTATTTTGAAGAAAAAAAAAATAGCACGATTAAAACAAAAACGTGTGTTTAACAAAAGAAAATGTTTGATAAATGAAGCGTTCAATTAGATTAAATAATTTGTTAATAAGAAAAGGTGCAAAAGAATATTACGGAGAGAAAAATATACGATTAAATTGTGTGAGTGAATGTTAATGATGATGATTATAATATAATGATTGATAATAATGAAGATGTTATTATATTTTCATTTTAATTCTTTTGATGTTTTGTTTTGTGTATGACATTTGGTGCTGCTGCTGCTGAGGGAATAATATGCAAATGAAAAATATATATATATGTAGTTAAATAGTGTAAATGAAGTAAATAAAAATTAATCCATATTTTAAAAAAAAAGTACAGGATTTGTTGAAATCGTTAATAAACTAAAAAAGAGAAAATTGTGAGAAAATAATAATTTTTCCATCGATTATTTGTGGTTGCTTGCTGCTTCAGCACTATACGGAAGTTGGAAATTTATTTCATAATTATTTGAAAAAAAAAAGGTGAAAAAAGGAAAACAAAATATTGCATTATATTGTTAATTGCAACATTTTTACTGCGTTGTTTAAGTTTGTATTTGTTTTGTTTTTTGTGGCAATAGTGTTAATTAAATAAAAGCAAAACAGTGTATAATAGAGAAAATAAGAAAAACAACAAATGCAGCTACATAAAATACAGTGGAAATTAAATTGCATATAATTTACAAAAGAAATAAAAAATTTTCCCAGGCCGGCAAAAATTTTTCGAAAGGAAGTAAAAAAAATAGTTGTCTGGCCAGCAGCAAAAAGAAAGCAGCTCCAAAAAATAAAACCAGTTGCCTTTGGCCTACAACTGTTCAATGTTATTGAAGCCACCGCCATCATTAGTGTCAAACATATCGACAACAACAATAACAATTGCTCCCCCCCCCCCCAAAAAAAAAGCTTTAAATCATCACATACGTTTTGTTTTTTGTTCGCTTTACTAAAACCTGCTTTTTGGTTTTATTCTCACTAAACAAGAACAAAAACAGAAACAACTACAATTGCAAATATTTTTTTTCTGTGTTTTGGGGTTTTGTTTTTATTTTAACTTTACAACAACAACAACATACAGCTGCCTCCTCCCAAGAGTAATAAAAGTAAACAACCGATTGCATGAACAAGAACAACAACAACTACATTCAAAAAAATATTCATCAAAACCAGTTTTCATCTGAATTTTCTGTTTACCTCACACCGATATCAGCTGCTTCTTTTTTTTTTCGTTTGGTTTGGTTTTGGTGGGGGTTGTTGTATTTGTTTTTTTGTTTGTATAAACTGACAGCTGTTACACTAACTAGCTGGTTGTGCGCTGGTGCTGTTGCTGCTGCTGCTGGTGTTTTGGGTTTCAGATACCCCTCACTCTTGCTCTCTGTTTACAAGGGTAAGTAAGTGTTGGTGTTTGTTTGTATGTGTGCTTTAATTATTTTTGCCAAATATTTAAAAACCAGAAATTCAATTTAATTTTCATCATAATTTTTCTTTTTGGTTACGACGTCTACTTCTTCCCATTCTCATCTGTTCTTTATATTTTTTTGTTTTGTTTTTGTTTTCTTAAATGATTAATCATTTGCCCATCTGCACTTGTTTTATCATCAGTTTTTCTTGTCTTCATTGTGGCATCTTCTTCATCTTTCACAAATGTTGCAATTCTCTTTTTGTTTTTTTATTTGGACATGCTAGTGTGTAAATGTGTGTGTTTAGTTTGTTTCTTTTGTTTATAACACGATTTTCTTCACATTGTTTTTGGTAATCACAGGGGACTATGCAACATTTGTTGATATTTTGTGTCTATTAAATGAACAGATTTGCCTATGAATGCTATGAAAAATGTTTAGCTGAGCCATGACCTATTTTCTAACCCCCATCGTTATGATTGCTGTCGGGTTAAACGAAATTTACACTCACCCCACCCACAACAATACATATACATGTATACATCGTGCATGTATGTGTACATCAAAGAGAAATGATTGCAATATAACGTATTTTTTATGTTTTAGGACGTAATATGGGTGTGCGCAGTGGGATTTGCCTTAACGGCTACTTCTCATAACCCGACACCCCCTTTACAAGGAAAAGTAAAGCATTGCAGTCGAACATTTCTTGTATGAAAAAAGAATCTTTTGGGCGAACATTTAGTTTTTTCCCGGTTTGGGGGTTTCTCCAATACCGTAAATGTGCGTTTGTTTATAGTTTATAGTTTGGAAAGCATTGTTCATGGAATCTCCCTTACGGAAATTTCCCTTAAGCCGACACCCTCTTTACAAGGAAAAGTTACCATGAACGAACATTCCTTGCGTGAAAAAGAAAATATTTTGCTTCGACGAACATTTAACTTTTTTCCGTTTTGGGAGATTCCCAAATAACTTAGGTGTACTATTGTCTATTGTAGTTTCGAAAGCATTGCTCATTCGTTTGTATACGTGCGGGCGTTTTAAATAAAAACGAATGAATCACAGACAAATTATTGTTGATTTAAATTTGTAGTTTTCTCTCTCGGTCGGGCAGTGCTCTTGTATGGACAATCTTTCGGTGTCGACTCAAAATTCGGTGTCGAAAACAAATTTTCAACACATCGACAACGATTGGATTTAAAATTCGAATAAAACTTACTCATCTATCCCTCCATTAAAAGGTTTTATCCAAATAGGGATAACATTTTAATCTGAGAGGATGAATCAGAATACCTTATCAAACAAGAATGACAATGGCATCACAAATGTTGGCCTTCAAATGCTCAGTTGTCTGTGGTTTGGCGGCATATCAATTTTCTTTAACGGCGTCCACGGAAAATAGTTCAATGGTGTCAAATCGCAGCTTCTTGGCGGCCAATTATACGGCCATGAAGCGTTTGACACAGTAAATTTATTGCGACATGCACCATCTTGTCGAAACCAAATGGCGCTCGCAACAATACAATGAAGAGCGGGTACAAAAGATTAGTTATCATGGTGCGTTAGGTATCTCTAATAACTGTAATGGTTTCGCTGTCCTCATTTTCAAAAAAATATGCGCCCCGCAAACCGCACCAAGCAGTCAGTCGTAATGGGTACATTGACTTCTGTAGGGCCATGTGTATGTTTTCCGAGGCCGAAATACGGCAATTTTGCTTATTAACGAAAATGAAAATGAGCTTCTTCCGAAAAGATGTTTTTTTTTGCCAAATTTGTAATCATCGTACAGTTTCCCGTTGGCCCATCTAGCAAAGCGAAAACGAAGCGGATGGTTATGCGACTTCAACTCTTGAACCAATTGAACTTTGTAAGGCGTCATACCCAGATCTTTTCGCAAAATTCGCCGCAAACTGGTGAGTGAAATGTTCGATTCTTCAAAACGATTTGATGTTTCAGCCATAGCTTCAATATTTTAGAGTGTGCGTACGCGCTTACGGCTTGGCGTATTAACAATCCAACCAGTTTCAATAGCAATAAACTTGCGTATACCGGGCACTGTTGGTCCTCTCTCTACCAAATTTTGTACGACATTTCTGTGCACTTTCCGAGCAATTGACATAGTTTTGCACATAAATTTCCAATACAGCTCAACGTTGCTTAAGCGTAAATCGATTCATTATGTTCAGTGGAGATAATATATTGAATTTTGTGACAGAATAGAATTGCCAGATTTAAAGCGAAAAATGGCTTACCCGATATTTATAGTTAGGCTTACGAGATTACAAATTAAGTTGTCCAATTAAGTGTTGTCAGTCCAATGCGAAAATATAAAATACGGTTACAGAGAAATCAAATTGCCGTTTATATTGGCAGTTCGTTTTGAATGTAATCTAGTGTAGACCATTTTAAGCATAGCATTTCAAGTTTATAATTTTTTATTCTAAGAATAATGCTACATCAGTAGGGGCAACAATTAGAGCATCTCAGAGACTAACATAGGTTATTTGAGGAAGTGCTTAAAATTGTTTCGGTTAATTTAATGGACTTGAGTAGTGGATTCCTGTAGCACATTCCTAGTTTATACTGCTTTACGTCTTCATCGATACTAATTTCCTATTGGCAACCCCTTTTTTTCTCAACAATAGCTTGCTTTTTAATATAAACAGTTGCAGTAGCTGGTATTGTTATTGATGTACTACGACTATATGGATTAACAGCTCACCACACTGATCCCCATACATAATTATTGCTATTGACAAACAAAAAAATAAAAAATAAGAAACCCACACATACACCACCCAAAGCTATTAAGTGGTCGTCGTCTATTGTCTGCTTTTGCTTCATAAACAGACTTGAATGGAAAACTTGTCATAACCATCTATTGAGAGTCGCATCTGTTTGTCATATAAAAAGTTTGTTGTTGTTGTGTCTGTCTTCTTTCCATAATTGTCGTCATCATCGCTTGTGGTTTGTTTTTTTTTTTTCTTTCATTTCAAAAACAATTTTTTTTGCGTACAACAACAAGTTTATTATGAATGGATGATATTTTCCTTTTAAAAAAATGTAACAACAACAACAACAACAACAATGACAACAAATAAACCTGCATTCTCATCAAGTGACAGCATAAAAACTCACTTTCATTCAAGAGTTGCTTTAACAATTAAGAAACAATATGTTGTTATTGTTGTTACTGTTGTTGTTGTTGTATTTACAATCTTACTACAGGGTAATAAATATAAAAAGTTACAAAAGATTTTCATTTGAATTTCTGAATATTTAATTAGTAATGCCCACCACTTAAAAAACCCATGTGAAGTTCCAAAATAGTTGGATTGATAAGGAAAATTTTGTTCAAATTTTAATAAAATTTCAATAATTTTTGGATAATTTTTGATAATCGCTTGTAATGTTACTGGTACAGTCATAATTGGTCATTATAATCCTTCAGCCAGGATTAAAACCTAGCTTCTTACACCTCTTATGTTGTGTGTGTTAATATTATTCATGAATGGTGGCTCCTAGAGTTTAAAGTCGACTCTGAACGACAGATTTTTGAGAAATTTTTTCCTGGCAATTTTCTCAGAGTTTTTGCTGTTACTGGTAATTGCTTGGAAGATTTGTATTAAAAAGAAATTGTTTTCAACGGAATTGTAAATTATATTGAACTCGACCACCAATTGCATCGCGTTAAACTAAACTGCCAAGTTTGTTGGAGGACTGTCTGCAAAATGCAGACTGATAGACAGAGAACGCAAGCAGTTGCTTTTCCTGACAATTAGTATACCACTGTTCCACTGTAACAAAGGCATTATTAGTTATTTTCAATTGAGTCCCCTTTGATCTCTCGGGTTGGTTTTCCAGTGTACAGTAGACATGCTTTTAATGTGCAGCCCTTGCGTTGACCAACTTCTTCTTCCCTGGCCAGTACAGAGATTGCGTTGTGGCCAATGGCGTCATAATGGGCTGCTATGCGTACTCTAGAGAGCTTTTGTTATCAAAGCTGCCACTCCAATCTACCTACCCCTTTGACCGTCTATTGAAGCAGAGGGTTGAGTAGATGACAGTAAGGCCTAATGCTAAATTCCGGCCCAAACTCTTCTTAATTTAAAATTTAATTTCAGAGTTCCCAGTGGGACCCTAGAGTCGTATACTGCTGACTTCAAAATGATGAACAGAGAGGGCAACGATATATGGTGCTTTTAATGTGTAGCCCTAGCGTTGACCAACTTATTCTTCCCTGGCCAGTACAGAGATTGCGTTGTGACCAATGGCGTCATAATGTACCGCCATGCGTACTCTGGAATGTTTTTGTTATCAAAGCTGCCACTCCAACCTACCTACCTCTTTGACCGTCTATTGAAGCAAAGGGTTGAGTAAATGACAGTAAGGCCTAATAATGCTAAATTCTGGCCCAAACTCTTCTGAATTTAAGATTTAATTTTAGAGTTCCCAGTGGGACCCTAGAGTCGTATAATGCTGACTTCAAAATGCTGAACAGAGAAGGCAACGGTATATGGTTCTGATATGAAATTTACGCAATTCTTTTCAGCCCGGAGGTCATGGCCATTTTGAAATCGGTGCCATGTGACAAACGAACGTCACCTCAACGTCCACCCTTCTCCGGGCAATTTCGGATGTGTGTGAAGATAAATTCGAATTTGAAAATCCAAGACGCAATCCACAAATTTTAGCAGCGCC
>QOCX01000578.1:0-123005 GCA_005959815.1 Sarcophaga bullata
GGGTACAAAAAAAATTCGCTACTGCGGCTGTCTATTGACCTATTGAGCAGGATAGTTATTGGATCAAGCTTTCCAAAACAGCCGACGTAGCTAACTTTTTTATACTAACAAACAAAATGTTCTATATAAATTGTGAAAAATTCGATCAATTCGGTTGTCTGAACTATAGAGCTGGATAGTTATTGGATTAGGGATTCCAAAACAGTTTTCGTTAGGCCTGGGTCACCATCGGAAACGGAGATATAGCCGACGTAGCTAAATTTTTTACATAAACCGTGAAAAATTCGAAAAATTTAAAAAGGTGCGGTTTTCTGACCTATTGAGCTGGATAGGTATTGGATCAAGCATTTCAAAACAGTTTTCGTTATGGTCGGGACACGATTGGAAGCGGAGATATAGCCGACGTAGCTAACTTTTTTATACGAGCAAACAGAATGCTCTATATAAATCGTGAAAAATTCGATAAAATTGAAAAAGGTGCGGTTTTCTGACCTATTGGGCTGGACAGTCAGTGAACCAGGGATTGCAGAACAGTTTTCGTTATGGTAGAGTCACGATTGGGAGCGGAGATATAGCCGACGTAGCTAACTTTTTTATACGAACAAACAGAATGCTCTATATAATCGTGAAAAATACGACAAAAATGAAAGAGGTGCGCTTTTCTGACCTATTGAGCTGGATAGGTATTGGATCAAGCATTCCAAAACAGTTTTCGTTATGGTAGGGTCACGATTGGGAGCGGAGATATAGCCGACGTAACTAACCCTTTTATACGAGCAAACACAATGCTCTATACAAATCGTGAAAAACTCTATAAAATTTAAAAAGGTGCGGTTTTCTGATCTATTGAACTGGATAGGTATTGGATCAAGGATTCCAAAACAGTTTTCGTTAGGCTTGGGTCACGATTGAGAGCGGAGATATAGCAGAAGTAGCTCACTTTTTATACGACGTCGCTAACTTTTTTATACCAGCAAACAAAATGCTCTATATAAATCGTGAAAATCTCGATAAAATTTAAAAGGTACGATTTTCTGACCTACTGAGCTGAATAGGTATTGAATCAAGGATTCGAAAATAGTTTACGTTACGGCCGGGTCACGATTGGGAGCAAAGATATAGCCGACGTAGCTAACTTTTTTATACGAGCAAACAAAATGCTCTATATAAATCGTGAAAAATTCGATAAAATTTAAAAATGTGCGGTTTTTTGGGCTATTGAGCTGGATAGGTATTGGATCAAGGATTCCAAAACAGTTTTCGTTAGGCTTGGGTCACGATTGAGAGCGGAGATATAGCAGAAGTAGCTCACTTTTTATACGACGTCGCTAACTTTTTTATACCAGCAAACAAAATGCTCTATATAAATCGTGAAAATCTCGATAAAATTTAAAAGGTACGATTTTCTGACCTACTGAGCTGAATAGGTATTGAATCAAGGATTCGAAAATAGTTTACGTTACGGCCGGGTCACGATTGGGAGCAAAGATATAGCCGACGTAGCTAACTTTTTTATATGAGCAAACATAATGCTCTATATAAACCGTGAAAAATTCGATAAATTTAAGAGGTACGATTTCTGACCTACTGAGCTGGATAAATAACGGATCAAGGATTCCAAAACAGTTTTAGTTGCGGTCGGGACACGATTGGGAGCGCAGATATAGCAGACGTAGCTAACTTTTTTATACCAGAAAACAAAATGTTCTATATAAATCGTGAAAAATTCGATAAAAATTAAAAAGATGCGGTTTTCTGACCTATTGAGCTGGATAGGTACTGGATCAAGCATTCCAAAACAGTTTTCGTTATGGTCGGGTCACAATTGGGAGCGGAGATGTAGCCCACGTAGCTAGCTTTTTTATATGAGCAAACATAATGCTCTATATAAATCGTGAAGAATTCGATAAAATTTAAAAAGCTGTGGTTTTCTGAGCTATTGAGCTGGATAGGTATTGGATCAAGCAATCCAAAATAGTTTACTTTATGGTTTGGTCACGATTGGGAGCGGAGATATAGCCGACGTAGCTAACTTCTTTATACGAGCAAATAAAATGCTCTATATAAATCGTGAAAAATTCGATAAAATTTAAAAGGTACGATTTCTGACCTACTGAGCTGGATAGGTATTGGATCAAGCATTCGAAAATAGTTTACGTTACGGCCGGGTCACGATTGGGAGCAAAGATATAGCCGACATAGCTAACTTTTTTATACGAGCAAACAAAATGCTCTATATAGTGAAAAATTCGATAAATTGAAAAGATACAATTTCTGACCTACTGAGCTGAATAAATAACGGATCAAGGATTCCAAAACAGTTTTAGTTGTAGTCGGGTCACGATTGGGCGCGGAGATATAGCGGAAGTAGCTAACTTTTTTATATGAACAAACAAAATGCTCTGTATAAATAGTGAAAAATTCGATAAAAATTAAAAAGATGCGGTTTTCTGACCTATTGAGCTGGATAGGTACTGGATCAAGCATTCCAAAACAGTTTTCGTTATGGTCGGGTCATGATTGGGAGGGGAGATATCGCTGACGTAGCTAGCTTATTTATACGAGGAAACAATATTCTCTACATAAATCGTGAATAATTCGATAAAATTTAAAAGGGTGCGGTTTTCTGACCTATTGAGCTGGACAGGTATTGGATCAAGCATTCCAAAACAGTTTTCGTTATGGTCGGGTCACGATTGGGAGGGGAGATATCGCCGACGTAGCTAGCTTATTTATACGTGGAAACAAAATGCTCTACATAAATCGTGAAAAATTCGATGAAAATTAAAAAGGTACGATTTCTGACCTACTGAGCTGGATAGGTATTGGATCAAGCATTCGAAAATAGTTTACGTTACGGTCGGGTCACGATTGGGAGCAGAGATATAGCCGACGTAGCTAACTTTTTTATACGAGCAAACAAAATGCTCTATATAAATCGTGAAAAATTCGATAAAATTTAAAAATGTGCGGTTTTTTGAGCTATTGAGCTGGATAGGTATTGAATTAAGGATTGCAGAACAGTTTTCGTTATAGGATTTTGTCTGCTCGTATAAAAAAGTTCGCTACTTCGGCTAATCTCTGATCCCAATCGTGACCCGACCATAACGAAAGCTGTTTCTGAATACTTGATCCAATACCTATCCTGCTCAATAGGTCAATAGACATAGCCGACGTAGCTAACTTTTTTATACCAGCAAACAAAATGCTCTATATAAATCGCTAAAAACTCGATAAAATTTAAAAAGGTGCGGTTTTCTGACCTACTAAGCTGGATAGGTATTGGATCAAGCATTTCAAAACAGTTTTCGTTATGGTCGGGTCACGATTGGGAGCGGAGATATAACCGACGTAGATAACTTTTTTATACGAGCAACCAAAATGCTCTATTTAAATCGTGATAAATTCGATAAAATGTAAAAAGGTGCGGGTTTCTGACCTATTGAGCTGGATAGGTACTGGACCAAGCATTTCAAAACAGTTTTCGTTATGGTCGGGTCACGATTGGGAGCGGAGATATAACCGACGTAGATAACTTTTTTATACGAGCAACCAAAATGCTCTATTTAAATCGTGATAAATTCGATAAAATTTAAAAAGGTACGATTTTCTGATCTATTGAGCTGGATTGGTATTGGATCAAAGATTCTAGAACAGTTTTCATTATGGTCGGGTCACGATTGAGAGTGGAGATATAGCGGAAGTAGATGACTTTTTTTATACTAGCGAACACAATGCTCTATATAAATAGTGAAAAATTCGATGAAATTTAAAAAGGTACGATTTTCTGATCTATTGAGCTGGATTGGTATTGAATCAAAGATTCCAGAACAGTTTTCGTTATGGTCGGGTCACGATTGAGAGTGGAGATATAGCGGAAGTAGATTACTTTTTTTATACTAGCGAACACATTGCTCTATATAAATAGTGAAAAATTCGATAAAATTTAAAAAGGTACGATTTTCTGATCTATTGAGCTGGATTGGTATTGAATCAAAGATTCCAGAACAGTTTTCGTTATGGTCGGGTCACGATTGAGAGTGGAGATATAGCGGAAGTAGATTACTTTTTTTATACTAGCGAACACATTGCTCTATATAAATAGTGAAAAATTCGATAAAATTTAAAAAGGTACGATTTTCTGATCTATTGAGCTGGATTGGTATTGAATCAAAGATTCCAGAACAGTTTTCGTTATGGTCGGGTCACGATTGAGAGTGGAGATATAGCGGAAGTAGATAACTTTTTTTATACTAGCGAACACAATGCTCTATATAAATAGTGAAAAATTCGATAAAATTTAAAAAGGTACGATTTTCTGATCTATTGAGATGGATAGGTATTGAATCAAGGATTCCAGAACAGTTTTCGTTATGGTCGGGTCACGATTGAGAGCGGAGATATAGGATTTTATTTGCTCGTATAAAAAAGTTAGCTACGTCGGCTATATCTCCGATAACAATCATAACCCGACCATAACTAAAACTGTTTTGTCTGTTAGCATAACATTCACTTTAAAAAAAGTAATATAACTTTCGTATCTAACTTCACACACATCTGCATCGATGGAGAGGACGCTTTCAGTTTGCCCCTTTGGGTAGAGGATTTGTACGGAAGATATGGCCACCGACCTAAGGGCTAGCTATACCAATCCTATACCTATATCCTATATACTATACCTATCTATACCAAAAGGGGTTGCAATAGTTGGAGGAGTTATGGGAAGGCAGTTACGCAATCTTCCTGAAAATGTTCCCATTGGATTTTTACCTATTGATCGGAAATACCATCCAATGTGGAGACTCTGCCATGACAATATTAAAGGCAATGTATATATGACCCGAGACACAAACCAGTCTAGTATTCACAGAAATCAGAGCTGACCAGGATGATGTCCAGCACTTCCTTTCTATTCGAAGTAAGGAAGGTTGGTTCATCTCCCCGACTAATTATTACTAGGCTATTACTAATTATAAAATTTAAAGGAGGTACTCACCACGTTCATTGTTACCGCAACTGCTCCACTTCGTATGGTGGGTGTTGACATCCATTGCGACAATGACCGGAATCCCACGTGGTAGCGCATCCTATAGTCATGCGCCAGGAACGATGACGCGATCCAGATGGTCTTGGAGTTTATCTCGATGACCATAGTGACGGTGTTCTTTTCGCTAAACCTGTGAAGGAGAAGAGCATTAATACTAGTCTTAACCATTACACCAGCTCTAGGCTTACCTGTGTGCGCAATGCGATATCCGATGGTGGTGAGACCACAAACCCTGCCGTCTACGATCCAGAATTCTTGGATCAGAATTAGCTCTACATCCTCTACTGCTAGACGGTGGAGTAGAGCGACGGAAGCAGTTTCGGAGTGTTGCAGTTTAATTTGGATGACTCTCAGCATGGGCATGATTTTCATCAGCATCCTCTTTGTCCGATAACGGAGAGGTTACGCCCGCATCAATATCAATAGCGTCGAAGAATTTTCCAACCAGCTCAGGATTGGATTTCTTGCTGAGAAATTCCGCAACGAGTGACTGCACACGATTCTGCATTCGATATCCTCGGCGGTAGGGTTGGAACCGAGGTTCTGGGATGGGGCGGGGTCCTGTGGGTTGGGAACTGAAGGGATGGACGGGACGGGATCTGTTGGGGGATATAAGGCAGCACGGGAATCCGACTTATAGACCCTTAGCCCACTTGAGCTAAAGCCATAGTTTATCACGCCCCAGCGGGCATTGATAAGCGCAATCATCATTTAGGATGATCATCGCCTCGCGGTAATCACCCCACTGCATCGCGACAACTGGGTGTAGGGCCGGGGTTGGATTGCATAACCTCAAGGAAGACGGCTAAGAGCGCATGTTCCATCAACTTCCACTTAGTAAGAGCGATGGATCCGTCAGGGTGGCTCTGATCGATGATCGCGCAGGTAAGGCCTTCCTTTAACACCTCGCTGAGAAGCTTGCTAGGATCAGGATGTCTGGGCTGCGGCGACAAGCGACATTCCGTGGGCCGTCTCTGCCGTGATCGGAGTGGCGGAAGAGTCGATAGAGCCGATGCTAGCAATGATGCGCATGGCTGACCTGTGACCAGGAGCCTTGCGCATCAGGCTTGTTTGCCAATATCTTGAACTCAGCCGCAGAGTGCTTGCTCACCCCGGCTGAGGAGGATGTTTGTTGACTCCCCAGTCTAGATCCGTAGTGTTTGGTAAAATAGCAGCGCCACCTATAGCAGAATGTGGCGACTTGCACTTTGCAAGTTACAATTTACTAAAGCCAACTATTTAAAAAAATAATAGATTACTTTTTACTACTCCTTATATAGCCAAATAGAAGCAAGCGCTCTAGATACCACTCATTGCTTGTGTTTTATAAAGAAAATTCCTATTCTTATTTGATGGGAAGTGTATTTGGTGTGCTAATAACAATGACTTGACAACATTATGGTTTCTCCTACTCATTATTTGTGATACATAGAGAGAGAGAGAGAGAGAGAGAAATATGAAGACAAGATTAAAGAGTAAAATACAATATTAACAACTAAAAAAAAAAAAAACAGAGAAAGTAGAGAGACTAAAAACATAAATAAAACATAATAATTGTATTAACGTAATCTGTGCAGTTGTGATTGCTTTTATTGTTAGATTTTGTTGTATTCAAATTAACAAGAATAATAAAAATAACAACAAAGCTTATTGATAACCACACAACAGAAATATTATAACACAATGATGGTAACAAAAACTACAACAAAATAATATGTTTTTGTGTGCCTACGTGTGTGTCTGTTTGTTTTAATAGCTCTTATAATAACAGAAATATAAATAAAGAGTTTTGCGTGCAAATTAAAAAAGAAAAACAAAAGATTTAAAATATAATTACTATAACAAAACAAACAAAAAAGTTAAATAAATTAGATTTTAAGTAAATCAAAAAAAAAAAATAATAATAATAAATTGCCATAAATTTGTTAAAAGAATTCAAAAAATGTAAAAGCCATACTCTCACTACCCCATACATACATACGTACATACATAATCTACTAAAGAACTCTGCTTTTAACACTGCAAACAACACGAGAAGATCGCCTACTTTAACGTTGTTATCGTTTGCTATCTGTGTGCACATAAAGAGAATTTTACGCATACATTGTGCCTTATTGTTCCCTACACATATGAACGTTTTTCAACAACCGCTACCACCACGGCCACAACGACAACTTTTACGATCATCACTAGAACGACGTGTACTGATATTAACGACATTGAAGCGGCCATAGTTGGGAATTTAATTTCGTCATGGTTTTTTATATTTCGTTTTTTGGTCGTAATGTTGAGCCGCCGGATAAAATTTTGAATACAGAAAAAAGGTAATCAATAAAGGTCGCTGTTCTATTTGTCTATTATTTAAAATTTTTTTCTTTTATATTGTACTTAAAATTGAAAAATATTATTAAAGTCACTAACATTGAGTGACATAATTACAATCACAAACTCACTGCAATAGTATCCATAGATTAAATGATATTTTTAGCTAGGGTTTTCTATAGTATGGCTAATTATAGATTTGGGTATTTACCCACACTGTTTTGCTTTAGTTCGGGAATTGAATGAAGCGCTAGACAAAATTTGAATTGATGTCGCCGTAGTCTAATAGGAAGTCCGTTGACTTAAGATGAAATCTACTAGACAGACTATAGCGATGACTAGAACAACTTTTAAAACAATTCCTATCAAAATACATTGATTCGTAGATAATCTCTGCTATCTAAACAATATAGTGACCAACTGAATGGCAAAAATCAAAATTAGACGCAAACAGCAGGCGGTATTCAGATGACAGCAATTAGTATGAGAAGTGCACAAATATCCTTTCGAACTAAGCCTAGAATAATCAATGCAAATGTAAGTTTCACTCCTTTGTACGGATGAAATATCACAGGTAGTCAGCAACAATTGTCGCAAAACGATTGCCAATGCGAGTATCGAGTTCTCAAACAACGATGTCATACTGAAACATATTAATGGAAGAAAATAAAGCGGGATTACCATAAAGATCGTGCTAGAATTGTATATTCAAGGCTCAAAAAGCACGGGAAATCAACAACGGATACTAAACAGATACAGATACAGCTAAGCATTTGGTTTTGACAAGATGCCGAAGCACAGCGCCAACAAATCGATTTCTTGCCAAATCAAATTTCTGGGGACAAATGTTTTTCCAAAATGGTCCTTCTGCTCACTTGTTCCCTCGTTTGCACGATTTAACACCATAGATTACTTTATTTGAAGTCTCCGTAGTATAGTAGGCAATGTGTTGGCTTAATTACACGGGAGCTCATGGTTCAATCCTTGGCTCAGACATCTCGAATAAAACAAAATATGAACAAATATTTCTTTCGGCAATTTCCTCGTGACATGAAAAGTCTCTAAAAAATCTATCGTTCGGAGTCGACTTTAAACTGTTGGTCCCTCCACTCACGGATGAAATGAACATATACAACGTGGGTAGTATGAGAACTTAGGTTAGAATCCTAAGTAAAGGATTGTAATGATCAATTATGTAAATATGTAACAGTACTTTTTATAGGGCTATGTCGATAAACCAGCATCTCTTGAAGTATTGGAAGCCACTATTGATGTCGTACGAGCAGATTTATTGAAAAAATATTGAATAGATCATAGCCGGAAACCATGATCAAAACATAAATGCCATGCAAGTATCTGACTTTTAATTATTGCAAAATTGAATGCATTCACGCCATTGTGCAATAAATAATTTCACACACTAAGCAATTTGTAGTCTCTGAACTCTTTTGACTCTTTTTTTATCCATTCGAGAGACAAACTCTCTTCATATGACGTTATTTATTTAACCGTAATATTTGTTTAACATGTTAATTTATTTGAATAACCCTTTTTTTAACTTTTTTCTTTACTTTTTTTTTTGTATTTCGAGATCAGACGTTAATTAATTTGTGTCGTTGAATATACAAATATTGTAGACGATAATAATGGCGTTCGCTCGTTGTAGAAAAGAACACATTCATTGTATGGTGCTGGGATGGGATGGTATTTGCATACAGACTATTTTCTTTATCGGATTTTGTTTGTTATTATTGTTATTAAAATTAGTTTTTAATTTAAAATATATACATATGCATGAGTTTGTACATATGTACGTATATAATATAATATAATTTTAAGAGTTTCTATTTGTCTGTCTCTCATATGCAAAATTTGACAAAATATAAATAAAAAAAATAAAGTCCGATAACATTCGTTTGCTTGTTTTGTGTGTTAATTTTTCTGTTTTCTGTTCTATTAACCAAAAATATCTAAATTCGTGTACCACAATACAACTGGTACGGATAGAATTTTAAAATGACATTTTCGTTCTTTCTTTTTTTTTTAAGTAAACTTATAAACAGTGGTGTCCATTATAAAGCACTTTAAAATGTATGAATTGATGTTTGATTATCATTATCCCTTTAAGCTGTATATACATACATAGTTGTTGGCCATTACGACTTCTCAGTCAGGATTACAACCTAGCTTCTCACACCACTTATGTTGTGTGTCCGTCAAGCTTTATTAGTTTGCATAAGAAAGATGGAATGATGTATTCAGAACTGACTGTAAAGACAAGAGAGAGAACAAAACACCACAAAAACATCTTCTTTATCATTGTCTGACAATTAGGGACCTGAGACGAAGGCTTCTTAGGCACCCAAAGTTTGTTGGCAGAACGTTCCTACCCAAGGTTTGAACAGAATTCAAACCTTCACAGAACTATCTAACTATGAGAGATACTAAGCACAGGACCTTATAGGAAACAAGCATGCTATCCTTTTATCCTTTACAAGTAGACGGCTGCCAATTTAATCTAACCTCACCTCAGACTCCATTCTAGCACTTGATTCTTATTATACTGCAGTTGAGTTCCTTGTTGAATATTGCTTGCGTTTATTTCTATGCCAGCATTCATTGTCACTGTCTAGATGGGATTAGAGTCAATCCCTTGGACAGATTCCACCAGACACACAGAAGATAAAGATCTCGACGGAAACAACAGACAAAACTGCGATTGAAAAATATTCAAAAAGATGTGGAATATTCCCTAGAACATTAAAAACGAGGAAAGACAATTTATTAATTCGAATACCAGCGAAAACCATTTTCCTTGGATTTGTCAAAACGATCGAAGGTTTTCATAGAAGGGACATAGCGAGTTAAGCTTTAAGATGACAACAAATTATTATACAAAATGTATAACGTTAATTTTTGTTCTCTAATTTGCCATTCATTATTCCGGCCTAAAGACAATAAACTAAAGACTTCCAGAGTTTGATACCAATATCTTTATTTTACTAACTGATGCCGTTACCCGTCATTTAAATTTATTGTGTCATGTACATATATTAAACCCAGTAAGCCCAGACAGAATGTAAGAGAAAGAGAGAGAGAAGAAGAAGAATAAAAGAGATTTATTTTTTATATAAAATTTCAATATATTTGTATTAAAAAAAATTCATTATCTTGACAAAAATATTCTCCTTTCTTCTCTCTCTTTTTTGCAAATAATGTTGCCTCTGTGTGTGAGAATTTATTGGGGATTTTTTTTTGTTTTTTTTGTTTTTAGAAAGGAAACAAGTGTATGAGAATTCATTTGATGTTGTTTTTAAGATAAGATAAAATATTTGCTTATTTTTTTAATTATTTATTTATGTACAGCTATGATTAAAATAATAGCACATTGAAATGCTTCTTAATGCAACTTGACTTGTTTACTAAAATATGCTATTTCTTTGCCCTCGAATGTATATATATACAAAATATAGCGGAGAAGTTCTGAAAATTTCAATCACCTGAGTCTGACAACAACACAACAAAAACAATAATAAATACATTTTATACAAATTTTTTTTTCAATTCAATTTGTGTTGTTTTTTGTTCTTTTTAAAAAAGTTGAATGATTTTTAAGTTGTTTTTTCTCTTTATTTTTAAAGAATAAAGTTCAAATTATTATTTTGTTATTGTTTGGTTGTTATTATTATAATTATTCTTGATAGTTATTGGCTTAAGGAAATAGAATAAAACTGTGCTATTTTTAAATAAATTTGCAATTTCTTTAATTATCTTTTTAGATAGGAACACAAGTGTGTTAAATTGTATTTCAATTTCATTTGTATATCATATCTCTCTCTCTTTTTTTGATTAAACTTCAATATTACTATCGTATGTACGTCATTACTGTTTAACTATTAATACACTGGCATAATCTCAATTAATTTTATGCAAAAACAAATAAAATAAAACACACACTGTTGTAGTTACTATTGTTGCCGTTTAACCTTGCATTGTATTGTGTGCAAAAAATTTCCTGTTTTATAAATATCCTCTCTTTAAAGAAAGACTATTTAAAAAGACAGTGAAAAAGTTAAGAAAGTAAGTTAGTTGTGGAAATGTATTGCATTTAGCCACGTGTTTGCAATCAGTGTTGCTGTATTGTTAATTTATTTTTATTTGTTTTTCTTTGCTTTAATTTTTGATTCAAAAGTTAAATAAAAATAAGTTTTAAATTTGAGGCATAATTTAGCAAAGGTTTAGAGAGTACACATTTTAATCGTTTTGAGAATTAAACTTACAGTGTTGGACAAATGTGTACGAAGATAGATTTACAAAATATTGCCCTGAACGCAAACCTAGTTAGTTAATAGAACACTGTAACAGAACACTGTTAGAAAAATTAATTATAAGGCTTAGCAAGATAAACAGGAAAAAGGATTAAAATTCCTAATTAAAATTAGGTAAAAAAAACACAAGTTGGTAAAATAAGTCCTAAAGTAGTTAATCACTGTTACAAAATATTGTGCAACAAGAACAAAAATAAATCACACATTTCCGGTAAATAAATCAAGACAATATATGGGAGCTTCCACTTGTGCTACTAGATCACGAAGCCCGCTGATAAATCATGCCCTAGACTTGCTTTCCATTATTCTTGCCTTAGTCTCCAAAGCTCTGGTCTCACTACCATGTGCAGCGACTTGTCCAACACAATTTATGCGGTTTTAAGATTTGTTCTGTCTACCCAAACGATGGACTTATAGGTCGCCATTCGAACGATCATCATAGTGTACAGTCTGTACATAATTCTTGGGTTACATTCCCAGATTACAGGAATAAAAATTTTTGTAAAAAACCAAAAACAACACTTTAACAAAATAACGAGTTGTATGGTAATTCATTAATTAATTTGAAATTTTGTTTACTTTTATTTTAGTATTGCCTGTATCCAGGATGAGCTCGGTCACCTAGGCATAAGTGGTGGTCCCGCCACAGAGTTGCCATATAAACCCGAAATTACACATCAGCATCAACACCAGCCCCATCATACAAATGTTGTCGTCGACTGTAGTGATAGTAGTGCTGAAAATACCTGCCAACATCGATGGCCTCCCAACGGAGGAACATTCGGTCATCCGGATAAACCGATCGGTTGGATGTATGGCCTATTGGGCTGCATGAAGCCGGTGCTGTCATTTATTGGCAAAGCCGGTGTAATCGAAATAAAAAACCAAAAGGCCGAAGACTGGGAAATACCATTCGAAGACATTACCGATCTTGAATGGTTGGGCAGCGGAGCACAGGGTGCAGTATTTAGTGGTAAATTAAAAAATGAAATTGTCGCCGTAAAAAAGGTAAAAGATGTCAAAGAGACGGATATCAAGCATTTAAGAAAATTAGATCACGAGAATATAATTAAATTTAAGTAAGTTGAATACAGTACAATAAACACTATTTTTGAATGTGAAAAACTGAATAAATTTCTGTTGTTTCTGCTGTACTCTTTTCAGGGGTGTTTGTACACAATCGCCAGTTTTTTGTATCATTATGGAATTTTGCCCTTATGGTCCATTACAAAATATACTCAAGGAAGAAGAAGTTATGTTGCCGTCCCGCCTAGTTTCCTGGTCGAAACAAATAGCACTGGGTATGCAATATCTTCATTCTCACAAAATAATACATCGAGATTTAAAGAGCCCCAAGTAAGTTCTACTTTAATTTCTATTCTACAACAATAGCTTTGAATGAATTTTAATTTCGTTTTATTGATTTTTCCCGACCAGTATTCTTATAAGTACAAATGAAATTGTTAAGATAAGTGACTTTGGCACCAGCCGTGAATGGAATGAGATTAGCACTAAAATGAGTTTTGCCGGCACGGTGGCGTGGATGGCCCCCGAAGTTATACGCAATGAGCCGTGCTCTGAAAAGGTTGACATTTGGTCATATGGTGTCGTTCTTTGGGAAATGTTAACTTGTGAAATACCCTACAAAGATGTGGACTCATCTGCCATTATCTGGGGCGTAGGTAATAATTCTCTTAAGCTACCCATACCATCAAGTTGTCCCGATGGCTTTAAGCTATTGGTGAAATTGTGTTGGAACACAAAACCCCGTAACCGTCCTTCGTTTAGACAAATTTTATCGCATTTAGAAATAGCCGGTCCCGAGCTGTTGCGCAAAACCGAAAAGCAATATTTTGAAACACAACGTTCATGGAAAGAGGAAGTCAGATCACATATGAAAGAAATGACACAAAATGGTACCAGCATCCATAAATTCGAGCAGGACTTGATCAGGCGCCGTACAGCTGAATGGCGTCATGCTCAAGATATACGTATGGTGTATGAGGATAAATTGGAGAAAACGAATCGTTTGTACTTAGAGCTCAGCGAGTGTATGTCACAATTACAAGAAAAAGAAAAGGAAATTGCAGAGTAAGTAATTATATAGTACAAAACAAATACAGGGGGATGCCAATGGAAGTATTTTCCAATCGAACAGCAAACCCTGTCTAGTAGCAATTCCCTCAACATTGCTTTAACTTTGATATTCCATTTTATCTTAAATTCAATCTAGACGTGAGAAAAAATTGCCAGGTTACAAACCCACAAAACGTTTCGGCACAACTATACGTAAAATGCAGTATTATCGACGAAGACTTAACGGACCTCCCATGATGATAGCAGCTTCTACATCGACGCAATGCCAAAAACCACAACAACTCCAACAGCAGCAGCAGCAGCAACAGCAACAATCTTCGGCCACACCAGATCCTGAAACTACACCAGAGGTATGAATCCATAAAATAATTTTCTCTTCTACCACAACTTTATTTTTTTATTCTTTTCATCTATTGTAGAGTCCTGTCAAATGTACACTCTATGCTCAATTAGATAGTTTATCATCGCAACCGAAATCGTATTGTGTCACATCGCAAAAATCAAAAAAATCCAGACATCGTAGAGTTGGGTCTGGAACATTTGCAGCTACACCCAAATATAGCCCATGTCGAGATCGGCGCTATCAAAGCGAACCCGAAAATCGTAAAGTAAAGCTGGTCGATACTGAAACTCAAACCGATGCCATGGATGTGAGTGAAACGGATATAAGTCCTAGTGCTTGCTATCCACCATCACGAGACATATCGATGGCTTTAGATCACTGCCCACAACTTACCAATACCAGCGTCACCACCATCACCGCATCACAACCCATAGATGTACCTCAAATTCGACAACAATTAGCTGAGTCTCAAACGGCGACGCAAGCCTATCAGCTAATGGAGCAACGACTGCAAAATCAGATGCAATATAGTACATCACCCATAACTATGACGCCTACAAGTCCTAATGGCAACTCACTCACCACCAGCGATTTAACATTCCAAGATGCCTGCTCTAGTCCCGATCAGTTATTGGATGATGTTATGAATAGTAATGAACGTCTCGATATAACCGATTGTTGTAGTGATAATGAAAATCTCGAACGGCTGGGCCGTAAAGTTATTGAACTCATCAATGAAAATCGTCTTTCTATGCACTCATCTACGATAACCACCTCGACGAATAGCAACAGCAATAGCAATAGTCACACCAACGCCGCCAACGTTGCGTCTAACAATCAACATCAACAAATTTGCGTCAATACCGCAACAATCCTTAATAATACGAATGCAACAATAATAACCACAGAAAATGGTAATTCAGAGTGTTTAACGGGACGGGATACAACTGATGATGCAATCGAATTACGTACACCCCGTTTGTCGCGATGTTCTAGTCTGCATAGAAATTCAATGCGCCAACAGGTCAGCGCAATGGGCAACGATATGGGTAATGTTTTGAATGCCAACCATAGCGCTGAATCGAATGAGGATATTTGTGAAGATAGCTGGTCCGATGAAGAAGGCGAAGATACCGATTATAATTATTCATTGAGACGACGAAGGTACATATATTAAGTAGAAAATATTTTTTTTAATTCAATTTATACAGTAAACGGCATTCGAGTGACTAAGGCATTATTCACTGTTGAATACCTGACGCTGATAGTGCAGCACTGTACATAGTCAGTTTAAATGTTGACTGTCATTGTGTTTAGGGAGGGATTTTTCAAAATTCTCAATTCCGGGTAGAGTAGAAAGGAGACAAATCAGGCAGAGAAGTTTAATTTGTAATGCCTTTGAAAAAAGTCTACTTTTCTAATTTTCGACCAGACAAGATAGAAGAGATCATTTGGAATCTTATTAGTAGATCTTTAGCTTTTAGTTTCTAAAACGGCTTATAAAGCTGTATTAATTTTGTTTCCATCCAATTTCATTTCAGTATCGGTCGCCTACCCATAGGACGTGGAATGCGGGCGCGGCGTTGTTATAAGACGCCCATAACCCAAAAGGTAACAATACAGAAACGTAATGCAATCATATCAGACGAAGAAAACACTTCCGAATATAGTCACTCGCCATCTAGCCAACATTCAACACTAGAAAGTAATCCCGATATGCCAGAAGCCTTACAAAAAATGAAAATAGCAGCCAGTAATACAAATATAACAGGCAATCATCAATATACCAGCTCTAAAATATCTACAACTACAACAACAACAACTACTACTACTACAAGCGATTCTGAATCTAGTGAATCCAGTGAAGCGGAATCATGCGAAGATGAAGAAGATATTTCGTATGAAGTGACAACCATTGCCTCTACGTCGTCGACCATACAACACAGACAACGACAACCAACGTCATCACTATCAGCATCACCAGCTCTATCAAGTACATCATTCAGTAAGAAAAAATCTATGAATAATACTATCGTAAGAGATTCTAATAATGCTTCCTTTAAACAAAACCAACAACAACAATTAATGAATACAACAAAAAATCATCATAACAAAAGTAATGTTATTTCAATACCCACATACGATAAAGATGGCGCCATAAATATGGTTTAGGATGGACAATTTCGCAATTCACAAAAACAAAGTGATATTGTAGAGGTTTTGTTGAAAAGGTCTCGGTATTGGTGATTACAAAAACCTCTGAACACGAAATTAAAATCGTGGGAATTAATTTATTTGTATGCCATTATGTTTGTTTTACAAACAGTCTTAAAACAAAAAACTTTCAATATATTTAAAAAATTGAAAAAAAAAAATTTATAAAAAGCAAAAATATTTCAAGTATATTATATTGATATACTCATTACAAGAAAACAAAAACAAATATTATATTTAGTAAATTAATTTATTTAAATTAATCAATTAATTAATGTTATATAATATATTCTATATGTTATCTACTTTATAATTACTTAAAGCACACTCATCATAAGGGAATTTCCTAAGGTTTAAGTGTAACAAGCCTTTGTTTATCTATATTTTCTTTCTGTATGGCCAGACTACGCAAATATTTGCCGCTAAATAAATGTTAATCCAATGAAGCTACTAACAAGCAAAAAAATACATCTTTCCTGTTTGCCTTAATAAAATATTTAATTAAAGTTTCAGAAAACTTAAATTTATTTGTAAAATTTATCGAACAATCCTCCTCAAGAAATCATAATTATCTTTAAGAGTAAATAACCGGGTAATATTTTTCCACTACTGACAAACAATGTTTCTTGCCCTGGTAGTCCAGTGCTAGCCTATTAGTGTGAAGGTTGTGGATTCGATTCACATCAGAGACTCTGGCCTATTACACTCTACCGATCGTATGACCTTAATCATTCCGCTCGTTATGATTAGATATAATTTGTAATTGTTATAATTAAGAAATATATAACAACAATGTAGTTGGGTGCATAAAGAAAACCAATACAAAATTGTAACATTTTTCCCAAAGATAAATGGGGATGATCCAATAACTTTCTCTTATATCTGAAATATATGACGGCCAGAATCTTTTGTATTATAATTGTAACATGCCTAGGTTTTATTGGATTTTTTTCGTTATCTTTAGCAAGAGAGAATTTAGAAAAAAAAAAAAAACCAAACTTTGTAAGGCTTTAGCTATTTATGACTATTAGGCTTTCGCAAACTTATTTAACTGCAGGAAATGCTACGGATTACTTCTGTAATCGCTTCCAATGTATGTGATGATAGTTGTAGTGTTCCACAACTAATGCAGAGGAAAAAGAAAGTTCATTTTAAAATAATAATAACGTATTCATTTCTTCTTTTAACTGTTCAAATTGGCAGTTTGGCAACAAGTTCGAAATTTCGAATATAGCCTAAAATCAGCAAAAGTTTTGTTTTATAGGAGATTAACAATTTTGTGATTTATTTTAATAATTCGATCGAATTTCCTGATTTGTATTGGTATTTAAGAAATTATGTTTTTTTTTTAACATAAACTGAAATGATAAAACGTATTAAATATTGAAATATTAAATTAAAAAGAAAGCAAATGACTGACTTGAGCAACAGTCACTACTAATTGAACAGGCCAACAGGATAACATAATTCACTAAAATGCCATAAAAGGTAATCTTTGACAAAAATGATGCGAAATTTGCGTAGTTGACCAAGGTATCGATAAAAGAAATTTGTTAAGAACACAAAAATAAAAAAACAAGCTGCTTGGTAAAGAAAAAAAGTGTATTTGAAATGATTTAATAATACGGCTTAAAAGTAAACTCTTTTGGACAAACTCTCTCCAGGTGCATATATTTTTCAGAACGTAGTCAAATCGCGATTTATTTAAAAATGCATTCAATTTGATGCAGCTCTTATAAATTGAGAATTGAGGTAATTTCAGTGTAATAATTAATTTTTTCAAACTAGGAAAACTATTCTTTTGATTTGATTTTTCTTTAGGGTACAGATTCGTACTTTAATATCAATCAATAAGTAGTTGACGTTCACTAGTTAAATTGTGAAAAATTTCAGTATTGATGTATATATAGTACAATCGACAATGTCAAATAATTACACAGAGCATCTAAGGCTGATTAACAGAGTGAGCCGATATTGAGAAGGGGCTGGTCACCAAGTGTAAATCCACTTGTGAGAGACATTACTTATACTATATTTCTTCAAGGATATCATCAGTCCTACACCCCTTTCCAATTGCACTAATTCGTTTAGTTTATTTTGCAGGTTAGAATGTTTCGAAGACAGCAAGCGAACCGCACGTCTTCCCCTCTTTTTGTCTAATACAAAAGCAAACAATAGAGGTAATAAATGGTAATCGTGTGCCACAACAGTATGTCTGAAATTCTTCATAAACTAGATTAGGTAGAAAATGTGGAGAGTTTCTCAGAGAAATGTTTTCTCCTGAGATATTTTTGTTCAAGAAAATGGTCTTGATTTTCAAATATTCCGATTACCTACAATAGAATTTGATGACAGTCAGTTCAAACCCTAACAAAGCTCATGAATTTATTAAAAAAAAGAGGCTAAACTAATATTCCACCGATTGTAATTTCTTTAAAAACTCCATTTTTATTATTGGAATCTCTACTAAATTTACTCCTTTATTAAATCATTATCGAAATACACTTTGAACACTGACAACAACAAAAGAAAAATAGACAAATTTATCTTCTAATTTAAATTAATCATTATTGTGCATACATTTAAGGTAGTCCTTATGAAACAAAGTATTTCTTAAATATCATTACATATTATTAAACGAAAACAAGAAATTAAAAAGAAAAACGAAAATTCAAAAGTAATAACGATATTTAAATCTTAGTTTAAAAATATTAAAAGCCATTTATTTTTCTTCTTTTTATTTTTGTTTGGACTACACTTTAAAATAGTTTATAAAATTTTTTTCTACAAGATATACTATATACTGTGATCTTTTTAAAATTAATTTTATCAATTAAATTTTTATGATACATGAATATAGAAGGATATGCCTGCCTATAGTTATGGTTAAAGAAAAACCAATATAACCTAAAAGCATTAGACATTCTACAGTTTTATTAGCGTTCGCTAAATTACTACATCCCTTCTTCACTATTTTCTTAAGGTGCTTAAGCACTTATTTTTCTTCATAATTTGTTTCACACTTTCTTTATATTTACTGACTTTTTTTTTGCTGGGGAATAATAACGACTCAACACAATATTTAAGTTGAGTTATGTGTCGCATTCTCATTGAAGAAGTGATTGTGATAGCCCAATTAATGTCCAATACTAGGAAAATACATTCCCATTAGGAAGCCAATTCATTTTCAAAATCAATCTTCATACTAAAATGTTCAGTCAAAGATGACCGCAAATGAAAGGTTAAGAACCTCCACCTCTTCATGGCAAGAGTGAGACACTGACGCATAGTTTTTCTGCTTCTGCAGAAGTCATTCAACGGAAATCTAAGTTTATTGGCATAACTTACAATAGGGCAATGGTCCGCGAGAATTTGCAATGAATAATCATGCGATTTAAGAACAGAAAACAACCGTCAAGAGCAGGGCACTGACACATGAGTTCAAAGATATTCTCTTTCTAACAATCAGTTCCACAGTTTCTGCAGAAGTCATTCAATGGAAATCAAGGTCTATTGACATGCCTTCCAATTGGGCGAATACAATCGAGAATTGAAATTTTACTATGGAAAACAACCGTTATATTTTTACTCCTACAAGTGCAGCAGTCTATTTATTCTTATTATTCAAGCGAGAAATGAATAGTTTGCCTTTGAACTTCAGTCACATATTAATCGCAAATTAAAAGCAAACAGTTAACACTGCATAATTATGCAGAGTTATCATAAGCTTATGGAATCCAACTTTGAAAGAGAATTTAAAGAAATTTTAACAAACAAAGCTTTGTAAACCGACTTCGACCTGAACTTACAGTTACCGTGAGGAAAAGTTAGGAAAAAAAAAAGTTGAACTTAACAAGATTTATTACAAACGAATCGGGAATGACATAAATAAAGAATAACGGACATCATATAATTTTTCCCCTTGCTTAAATAATTGTAAGGTCTTCCACAATGCAGTTTCAATAAGTAAACGGAAAAGTAAATTGGAATTGTAAGCTGGTCTTCCATGATCCTTAATCATTTCGGTGTTTTTTTATCTTTCAATGACTTCAGACAACATTGAGATTTGTTTAAGCAACAAAAGTGTTCCAGTAAAGTGGGCTATTTCTTTATTCATAGTATGTATATTTAAACATTTTAATATTTTAGGTGTAGTCTAAGTATTAAATAAAAATGATCTTACTTAATTCATATTTAATAATGTACTCTCTAAACGTACTCAATTTAAATTTTAATAATTGTTTCGTTTTATAAAATTTTTATATTCCTTTAAGAAATAAACAAAAATAACTATAAATCAACATACGTCCGAAAATTAGCAAAGAAAAGATAATGCTAACACAAAAATATAATTTTATAAGAAATTTTAAAAAATTGAATATATTTTTAAGTGAATTTGACAACAAAGAAATGATGAGAAGAGATTGGTTTCATAACTTACGGCACATGTACATTCATAAATTAGATTTGAATTGAAGGCAAAATTTGAATTTTGGAAGTATGTCTGTATGCACAATAACTAGACGCAAATCATTTAAATATGTTTTACTAATTACACAATTCTGCATTATGCAGAAGTAAAAAAAAAAACTTTCCATCTATTCGTTTATTGTTTTAAATGTCTTCCACATATTGTCCTATTGCCTATAAATAATATTTTGTTCTTAATTTCTAAAATCCTTAATTTCAACGATTTGTTATAAACTACAACGTCAATATTTACTCAGTACAATGGCCGAATAATGGGGAACAATGGCAATGACAAGTAGTTTCCTATGAACTGGCAATTTTTATATGATTCATATAAAATATATTCATTTTTTAAAATTCCATGTATGTACGAAATATAAAAAAAAAGAAAGAATTATTTGCAGCAAATAAAAACTTATGTTATAAACAATTACAATTATTTATATACATATAACATAGTATATAAATTAAAATAATTTTAAGTTAACTTTAATAAGTCTGTGTTTGTTCAACTTAATTTGGTTGCTACCGTCGTAGTTTTATAATAAAACTTTAGTTTAAATTTTAAATAATTTTAAAGTAATAATATATTATGTATGTCCATTTAATTAAAAAGTAATATTCGATATACTTTTATAAATTGTATTTGATATTTTAATTCTAGTTTGAAATTTTAATTGTATAAATATTATAGTTTTTATTTTGTTTCTTTTGTGAAAAAAAAACGAAACAAGAAAAAAAGAATTTCTTATGTGATTATCTTTTATAATTCTAATTCTCTATATATGTATGTATTAGATTGTATTAGATTTTAATTTTTAGTTGTAAAAAAAAAGCAAAATTATGTTGCTGGGATCAAAAACTTAAAAACAAGTAAAATTTATTTGGAAATTAGTTTCGTTTTATTTTTCTTTATATTTCGTTGAAAATATTGAATTTAAATGATTACGATTTTCAAATTTATTTTGGTTGCACAAAATTCTAATTCAGTGCCTTAATGCGAAAAGAAAATAATTAAGCTGCATTCAATACAAATTTTGGTAACAATACAAAAACAAAATATAAACAATATACGTTAAAAAAACAAGTAATAAAACCAAATATATATATATAGATATATATATATATAGATATATATATATATAGATATATATAGATATATAATATAATATTATTTGACAAAATAAAGCAACAACAAAATATTACTTTATATTTAGAAATAAAAGTAAATAAATGTAATAATATTTAAAATTTTAAGGCAACAATATATACTATTATTATAATATATTTAGCTTATACACTGAAACAAAAACGAAAAACAATTCAAAAAATACAAAAGCATTCTTTAGAATTAAAAACAAAACAAAAAATTATGATAATAAAAATCGTATAATAAAAAAAAACAAAATCAAAACAGAATAAGGCATATTCCACGTATATTAATTACAAAATATACATAAATAAAAGAAAAACAATAAGAAAAGCAAAAAAAACAAATTTTTACATTTCATTTAATACGATTAGGTTAACCCATTCAAGCCTAGTTTACGTAATTTGTAACCCAAATATTACAGACACTAAAAAATTAAAGCTAGAGCAATTCTTGCTCCAATTGTTTAATCTAAAGAACATTAAGTTACGTTAGAAAGATGGCCTTCCGCTGCCTCATACGGTTACTTTATAATGTCTTTCCCAAGCCTGTTAAGCTTACGAACTTCAGAATGCCTTTCGTTGTCAATAATACTTGATAACCATAGAGATGTTTCCATCAGAAATATATTAACGCCACAACTGTTCTAAGTATGCTTGTGATTAATCTTCTGAATAAGTTCTTTTTGAGTCAGAAAATAGGTGCCTGTCTCTAGGCAGTCCAATGTAAGACTCAAATCTCTTCTAACAATAATCACTCGCCATTAGTTTAGATTGTAGCAAATCCATCTAACTTAAGAAGAGTCTCTCTCTCTGATTCTCTTTCGCTAACTAACGAAAAAAATTTTTAAAACTTGAGCAATAGGGTTTGAAAAATTCACTCTGTAAAAAGTGTCTGGGTAGGTTAAACGATATTATGGAAAAATGAAATTTTCTGCAGGTATCCCACTATATACCCTGGTATGAAGGACTTTAAAACAGGTTTCCTTACAGTCAGACGTTACCTGCGATGAAGCTAATTGGTTTCTTGAAATGATCAAAAAAAAGTGCTCTGCATAAATGGAACTAAATCGGAAAAAAATCAACTTGTGACGGAAATGGATCTAGTGGACTGGATAGCCATAATATCAAGGATTCCAAAACAGGTTTCCTTACGTTCGGGCGTTACTTGAGGCCAGAGATATAGACGAAGAAGGTAATTGTTTTCTTCAATTGAGGAACAAAAAGTTTTCTATATAAACAGTTGAATAATAATTCTTTTTTTACCCTGCATTAGGTATATTGTTAATAACTAGGAGGAGGTATTTCAAACATTTATTTATAACATGATTTTTTATTATCTTTAACTACGTTCTAAACATAACTGACAATAAGATTATTTTCCTATGTACTGATAAGGGTTATGAATCGTATGCAGACTTTTGACTGTCACTGTATAAGGATTTAAAACAAAAAAAAATCGTTGTAAACAATCAATGGAAATTTTGTCAATAATGTTTGAAATAATATTAAAAAATAATTTATGTGTAAGGGGGGGGGGGGGGGGGTGAATAAATAAAAAATAAAATTTTATTAGAAACGTTAGAAAAATTTTAAATAAACTTAAAAAAGTTGATAACAATTCGTTAAACTAACGAATAAGTGTACATTTATACGTATTAGAATATAAAAACAAACAAAAAAATTGAAAATTTTACAAAATTTTTGTTTTCAAATGTGCCACAATGAATCCTACATCGGAGTGTGCTCAATGCTGTTCTACAGGATGTGAACAATGTAATCCACAGTGTTCAACGGCGCCTTATCGAAAGTGAGATATACACTTTTTTTGTTGTAATGACGAGGTACAATAACATTTTTTTAACCTTTTAAGGATAAAAGCGGAAATGCCGTTCAAAAAAGAAAAGGTCTGTACGACTAAAAACTGTGCAATATTTGGTACACACGATACCACACCAATGCCCGAATGGCCGTGTCGGCCGAAACGTAAGCAACTTCGCTTGATCAATTTCAAAACTTAATCGTAACATTTTTGTTGTTTTTTTTTTAAAGGCAAATATAACGATGAAAACAAAGACGCATTGGGTTCACCTGTCGGCCTTTCGGCATCCAATGTTAATTTTAGTGTTAGTGGCAAAGCAGCTGATGTAATAAAAGCTCGTTTTGCTACATATTTAAAAGCCTTTGCCCGTTTACATCTCAATTCTGAAATAACCTGGGATGCAGTGCTAATTGATGATATAATGAAGGAAGGTTTGGCGTTGTATACCCTGTCGGAAAGTGGTAAAAACGAAGTAGATTCTCCGGCTAATATTTATACAGCAACCGAAAGTTTGATTTTGCGTAAATTTGAACTATCCGGTTTCACTTTTCATGTTGAATTAATGCCGAAAATAAAACTTAACATAATGACTTCCCCTGAAGAGGGGGCTAAGGGCGATGGCAATGCTACGGACCTAACTTTGGATTATCTAAAGCCAGCCTTAAAAGAATGCTTTCGTCAAAATAAATATTGTCTACTATCCTCAGGAACATTTTATCTAATGATGTGGCGTACAAAGGAAGCCTATTTTGTCTTTGATGCTTGTGGTCGTCGATTGAATGACTTTAAAACTGACAAAGATCAAGGTGTGGCAATGCTGATATGCCTGTCAAATCTGGAAAACGTTCGACACTTAATAGCCAATCTGAGTGGCTTACATTCACCAGATCCTTTCGTGATTAGAGAATTGAAAGTGGTCAAAGTTATAACACCCGAGGGTAGCATAATGCAACGTGACTATATGACCCGTACTCATCAGTATGAAATAGTTAATGACGATTATGCCTACCTTAAGGCCGGTTTACATTTGACTCTCAATAGAAATGATTTGCTAAGAAATCGTAGTGGCCTGCCAGTGGCTGTGGCTGCTATTACATCCTCGAGAATCGATCATCCAGCCACGTGGGATATGAAAATGGCCGATAGAATTATTTGTTTTGGGGTCAGCTTTTGTCAAAACTTTTGGGGACAATGCGGAGTGAACGAAACAATCGATGTTAAAGAGTTTCCAACACTTTTCAAAATCGGCCAATTTCTTGTTACCATCGATTTAGTGGATAAAAAATATGAAGGCACTTGGCGTTGTGTTCCTGGTTTTAAGGACAGTGAGTTAGCTCACTGTATTAAAACCGCTTTCGAAGCGGGTCAAAACAAGCTTATCGTGCAAATCAACTACCAAATGTATGCGATGTGGAAGAAAAATGATTTTATATACCTTTTCGATCCATACCGCCATCGCATTTTGGGAAAACCGAACGAATCCGATGTATATCAGGAAATGGAAAAAAGTGCTACAGTACGCATGTTTCGCGACTTTGAAGTTTTTATGAATGTCTTCAATCACATATTGCTGGATTCCAATCGTACGAGCCAGTTTTACATTCATGTCATGAAAGTTAAGAATATTCAGTTAGGCACCAAACAGGACGGTACCATAAAACTAACCGAAGTAGCCAAATTGGATGACAAAGGTGACGTTATGTCGATTAATGAGCATATTTGCTTCGAAGAGAGCGAACAGATATGTCAGAAGGCTCTTGGTGAGATTAGCGATTATGAGGATGAAGATCTTATATCAGATGTGGTTGAAATGGAACTTAGAACTTCATCTAGCGAGCCGGAAGTATTGGAAGAAGAAGAAGCTGGTCTCGGAGCCGTAGAAGAGTTAGAAGGTTTGGAATCTTCTTCCAGTGGCGAAGAAGGTGGCGGTCATAAAAAGAAGGGAGGCAAAGGTGCTGGCGCTAAAGGCAAAGGCAAAGGCAAAGGAAAGGGTGGAAAAAAAGGTAAAGGTGGAGATAAAAAAGGCAAAAAAGGTAAAGGTGCAGGCGACAAGTCAGGTGAAGGTAATAAAGACGGTGAAGATAACGCCGATGACGATGAAGCCTTAAAAGCGAAAAAATTAAAAGAAGGCCTAGATGAAGGTGCCAAAGACAAATCTAAGGGGACAGGAGATGATGATAAGAGTAAAGGCAAAGATTCAGGAATAGAAGGAGATGATGATAAAAATAAAGCGAAAGGCAAAGACAAGGATAAAGAAGGCGGCGACGATGATAAAAATAAAGACAAAGACAAAACTGGAAAAGACGGCGGAGATAAAGACAAGGAAGGTGGTAAACTAGATGATCTTGGCAAAGGCAAAGATAAAGACAAAGATAAAGACAAGGGCATAGACAAAGACAAAGATAAAGACAAGGGCACAGACAAAGATAAAGATAAAGACAAGGACTTAGACAAAGACAAGGATAAAGACAAAGATAAAGACAAGGATAAAGACAAGGATAAAGACAAAGATAAAGGCAGGGATAAAGATAAGGATAAACAAAAAGACAAAGGCAAAAATACTGGCAAGGAAAATGACCTAAAAGGAAAGAAAAAAGGTAAAAGAATAACTGATGACGGCGCCGAAGCTGACGATGAAAATGAAGATGGTTTCTTTAAAAAATGTCTCGGTTACTGCTTGCCGAATCCTTCTCGTTTCCCTGGCTATTTAAAATATCCTGTTGATATGGCCGTTGTCGGTTCGGAGAGCGGCAGTTACGAAAGTCTTTGTAAACTTTTCCATTCTGGTTTCAAGATTGCTGATCGTATACTTTGTATGACACCCTGGGGCAATTTTGTCATATTCCGTTGTAAAAGTCGCAAGTGTCCAGATCAAAGAAATTATTTTCTTTACGACGGTTGTACATGCAATTTCAATCGTTTTCGCCATTTGGATCTCAGCATCGGTACAGCTGGTCTTATACGTTTTGAACATTTGCACAATATTATCGAACACATACGCAGCTTACGAAAATGTCGTAAAACACAACCAACAGCAATAGAACGCAAACCCAATGCCGATGATATTTGCCAAGAGTTTTGCAAACGAAGTTATAAAATACGTTTGTAGGATTTAAGTGGCCCCGACACATCTTTAATTTTGTAATCAGTTTCGAAATCTTACGTTAGCAACGTTCTTTATTTAAAAATTTAAAGAGTGACGTGTAGTGTAAATATATTTTTTTATTTACTTTTTTTTCTTATAAAATATTATTAAATCATAACGTAATACTATACTAATGAAAAAATGTTCTTTTTTATTATTATTCAACCAATATTATTACATGTCATTAACAAAGGTCTCACAATCATTTTAATTAGCTTGTGCGATTCTTTCCTTAACTAAACTACATATGTTACACTCGAATAATAGTAATTTTAATTTAAAAATAGACTACTCTATCGGTCACACATATGCCGGATTTCTTAGAATATATAGATTCAATCGTTGTCCATAAATAAACATGAATTTTGTAACACTGGAATCTGCCCCTAGAGAAATATTTGCAAACGAACCGAAATCCCAGTGGAAAGATGAACAACTTTGTCATAAAAAAAAAACGTCAACGAGAGCTGTTACAGAGACCAAATTACAAATTCTAGGGCATAAAAATGTTTTCAAAACCTCAAGACACAAGATATGAGGAAAAGTAAGCAACTTCATAAGTCGGCCATATCCGTAATATTTTAGATTACCAAATATATTGGTGTGTATAGATAGGAGCTTTATTTTAGTACCATCGTGTATATACAATAATGCCGTATAGATTTAAAAAAACTAAAATTGTACAAACAGGGCGACTATTTTAGTTCTATTTAGATATATGAAGAAAAATTTGATTTCGTAAATCCAAGACACAAACCATAATTTTAAGCACAGCTAAGTCTTTCACTAACAAAATAAAATTTGATAAACAGACCAAAGTTTAACATTAACGAGCCCTGTTAACTGTTTAACAGTATTTGATTTCACATTTGATTTCCAAATTTATAATTTTATGCACCATGTTCTATAAGAGCTGTCAATGGCTGGGAAACAGTTAATTAAGAAGCGAAAAATTATCTAGATCATTTCCTGTTTGTTTGTATCCTTCTTCACCTCTCCATCTCTGACTCTTTGCATCTCTGCTCCGTAGCTCTTTTGCACCTCTTCACCTCGAAATTACTCATGTTGGGATTGCTCCAGAGTGTCTATGAAATTCTTCCTACTGTGTCCCTGTGCCACAATAGTCGCCATAACGTTTCCAATGCTCTAAAAGCCATTGATTTATCCAAGTTTAGGATGTGTAATACTAGTTTTCTCACTTTCAATCACTCCTAGTCTTGGTTTCCATATAACGCAGATCGTGCCGTGCCTAAAGTAATTGTTAATCTACTTTTTGAAAACAAATACAAAAATCTCTTAAAAAATTAAACCAAAAATACGATCCTCATCTCCCTGCCAATCAGTAGGAACCGCTTTACTTATATGGGAGTATTGTATCAGGACAAGCCAGAGTTTAACGAAATAGATGAGTTTTATTCGCTGTGAACAAAACGAAAACGCTTGCTATGATCTTTAGTTTCTGAATGGAAACCCGAAAGGATTAAAGCACAACGTCTTTTTACCTTCAAAAACTCCTCAATCTTTGTAAAATTACTAACTAGAAACAGTGACAGGAAAGAACCTTTCTAACTTTTAGAACTGGTAAGTATTTGATTTTTCTCCGTGTTGACCACGAAGGATAATCATTAATAGCTTAAAATGCGGTTAAGAAAATACAGAACTTTTATTGGCAAGTTATCTTCACGAAAACAAGTGATTCATTAAGGATATTACAGCAAATTCATTAAAAACAATTATAATTGATAACTTACAGAGTTTGCACAAAAAGTTAATTTTGTATTTCGTTGATAATTAATTTTACAATAGAGTAATTTACGTACTAAATATAAAAAATATTAAGAATTAACATAAAGATCATTGAATATAACTTAAAACTTGAATAGAAAAGAAAACGATACAATCTTTAATTGAGACAAGTAGTTCATAATAAGCATAAGTCTGGACATCATTTCAACGTTGAAAAGCTTATGAGAATAAATTAGGCAATCAGTACAGTTGTACTCAAAATGTAATGTATTTAGGGGGATCGTCTTATTTTTAAAAAACCCTTCCAGTTTAATAATATTAAAAAGAGGTACATAAACTAGAGCGGATTTTAAACTAAACCTAGAGAAGCAGAATATCAATAACTTATTAAACCTAACACTCCATAGCTAACGAATTTGAATTTTCATTTAAAGCAGCCACCCCATTTTCTATTGGCATAGCTAAGCTATTGTCGTCCATTGTAGCTTCTGGCGGTTCTACGGAGGTATGATTTGTAGCGTTCGCTGACGTTGACGCACCGCCATTAAGGTCACCAGAACCACACTGCATTGCTTCATCTATATGTTCGCCATTGCCATTTGGTAATTCATTTGAGGGTGTGTCATCCCAATTAATTTTAAAACGCGTTACTCGGGGTTTTGTGGCTAAAATATTGCGGGTCAATTTATCAAATAGGGGTTTAGGTGGTGGATTTTCACGCATTTCAGGATCAGCATAGTCGTTATTCACAAAGTAGCCCACACGCACGAATTCCTGTCCCCTGTAGGAGCAAGTAAGCAAAACAATAGTAACGCCCACTGCATCTGGTTCGGGAATTTTTGTTACGTCTGGTGGATCAGCCTGGAATACAAATATATGCCTTCCTTCAGGCACCGGCCCTACATATATTGTGTCCAAAACCTGATCATACTCTTCCGATTCAGCGGAGCCCACGTAAATCATTTTCCATTCTAAATCCTCTTTCAATTCCTCAATACATTCAAAAGTCAATTCAAATTGAAAGGGATTAAAGAAACTGCTGGGATTATCCAGCACCACGACATTTGTAATGTGTACTTTAGCCATACTATACTAAATTACGCGTTAGTAAGTGCTAGCGTGGTTGCTCACCTGTGAAAAAATTTGCGGTTTGTTCTTCCACACAGTAATTGATTGAAGGCAGATGGTGTAATGTTAGTCCACTTTTCGTCGCAAAAGCTGCTCTATTTAAACACTAAAATTATAATAACAAATTAATCAATATTTTTTATAATTTCTTAAAAATGTCTTAATTACCTTTAAAATAACACAATTTTCCAATGATTACTAACTATTTTATCACTAATTTAAAAATTTCTTTTCTAATTGTTAAAAAAAATGAACTGTTTGCCGAAAAATACTGTTTCTTATAATAAAATTGACATTTCCAGAAATGTTGCCAACTTTCCCGCCAAATTCCAATGCAATCGAATCTTATTGCAAATATGTTATCAATTTACGGTGATTGCGAAATATGACAACGCAAATATGGTAGAGATGCCAAGTTGATAATAAAACTTAAGAAATTACTTTAATAAATATTGTTAAATATTTAATAAACATTAATAAATAATATTTAATGAATATTATTATATTTTCTAAATATAACACTATATTTAATATTGAACATTGCTATTAAAATGAAATAATATCTGCCTATATATCAGGTTCTCATTGAGTGGCAACACTGTTCAGTGACAGCTGCTTTTTTGTGTAGTTGTTTTTTGTTGTGAGAGGAGAGATTTTTGTTTATTGCAATTTATTAAGAAAAGTTTTACGTTCATATTTAATAAATAATTTAACTTTTGGCCAAAATGATACACTTAACTGGCCAAAATTATAATACCCGTGAAATAATTCAAAATATTTTCTCCCCTCTAATTGGTGTCTTGACCAGTCCGTATGCGGATGAGGTGTGTCATCGTAATAATTTATCATTCGTGGAATTATTGCAACCTTTTGCAAAATTGCAAAGTGATGGTAAATAAAAATGGATAATTTGAAATTTCTATGAAATAATTTACATAAATAACTGCAGCCCACTTTCGTGATGTTTCTGGTACAAGTGTTTCCATTAAAGGATTACGGTTAAATTTCTGTGATGTTGATTGGAGACCTCCACAAACGGTTTTGGCCCGTAAAATGCTTAATGAGTCTGTAACGAACGCTCATAATGATAAAACCAAAGTAATACACATTGGTGAGTTTAAATATTCTTTTTTACTGTTCTCTGTTTAATTGATGTGGTGTTCAGGTGATGTGAGCTTAGAAATACCAACAGCAGAACCATGGTTTGAACATTGGCGTGAGACATTTCTAACTGTTCAATTTCCGGCCGATCATGAATTCACCAGACATTTATTGAGTTGCCTTATAGTTTTGTCTAGTGGTGATCCAAATATTGTTGAAACCGCCCATAAATTATCTCAAAATGTTCATCAAATGCAAAGTGTGACACCTCAAAAACTTCCAAAATGGTTTCAAACAACTGACGTTCTTAACAGCTATGTTGTACTTCATGAAGGTAGCCAAGGTGATTTGTCTAGAGCTCAACAAGGTTATGAAATGTTAAAGTCTACATTTGGTGATACAAAGTGTTTTCTTATACAAATAAACTCTTTGGATTCGAACGTCACTAGTGAAGTTCCAGACTACTGGTCACTCTACTTAAGAAGGCAGCCAAAGCCTTCCGATAATCAAAGCTCCGGCAGTGTTGGCGGTGATCAACTGAGTGGCCACAAAACACCACAAGATAATCTATCGGTTATTGGCATGCAAACCATGCAAATGTCTGCCTTAAGCGATACTGTGACCAATGCTGATTTAACAGGCATCATACATCCTTTGAGTCCAGTTCAGGAAAATGCAACCGAAGCTATTGTAAGTGATAAAATAATTTTATGTTAAGGATGTTTTAAAGTATTATGGATACTTCTAAATAAATAAATAAAAAAATTGATAGCTAAGAATTAAAGAATTCTAGGGAAAAAATTTAAAATTAATATCCTGGCCTTTGGTAATATTATGCACAATTTAAGATAAATACATAAAAAAAAAAACAAAAAAAAATTGCAATTAATTCTTCCTACCAAGAAAATAGTTCAAGTTCTACTAACGTGATCATTTTCAGAATTCGAAATTTTCTATAAGTAGCGAAAGTATTGCTTCTCAAACTATAAATCCGAATGTATGGACTGGTGACTATGATGCCCCACACGGACAATGTCTAAATTCGATGGATGTGGAAAACTTAAGACATTTTGTACAAGACTATGCCGTAAGAGCTCTCATACCATATGTGGAACATTTGGTAGGCATATTAAATGAAGCCGTAAGTTGTTGCCAAAACTTAACTATTTAAAGATAATACTGATAAGCGTTTATTATCGGCAGGTCACAAATAAAAAAGGCGTTAGCAAGTCTTTATTAAGTGCTACAAAACGTTGGTTTGTCACCAGTAAACCAGGTGCTAGTGTTAGCAATCAAAACGCCGTTATGTACGTACATTTAACTTTAAATTGAACACATTATTTAAAGTAGAATACTATTGCAGCTATACGCATGAATCGGCGGAATTACAGACACGCAAGTTGGGAGATTTATATTTCATGTTTGGTCACTATAATATGGCCTTTCAGGCTTATCATCAAGCTAAGAGAGACTTTAATGCTGACTCCGCTTGGCAATATTATGCCGGTGCTTTGGAAATGGCTGCTTTATCTGCCTTTATGTTAGGTACAGCTAGCCGCAAGACATACGATTATATGGAAGATGCTATTCTGTGTTATTTAAATACTTGCAAGTAAGTTTTCTTTCGTGTGTTAATAAATTTTAAATATTTAACGATTAAAATATGTGTTTAAAAGACTGCAACAATTTGCTACGCGTGCCACCTTATTAAGTATGGAATGCTTGAAAACAGCACGTTATTATGGCGAGGCAGCCAAACAATTGATACGTATGACCAGTGAAGAATCAGATTTGCGTTCGGCTTTATTATTGGAACAGGCTGCCTACTGCTTTTTAGCTTCTTCTCCGTCCATGCATCGCACTTATGCATTCCAAATTGTTTTATCTGGCAATCGTTATTCCCGTGCTGGTCAACGCAAGCATGCCTATCGTTGTTACAGTCAAGCCTATCAAGTATTCCAAAAGAAAGGCTGGAGTTTAGCTGAAGATAATATACAATATACCATGGCCAAACAAGCCTATATGCTTAAGAAATTGGAAGAAGCCAGTCGTTCTTTGGCCCATCTCTTACGACCAGGTAGTCTGCAAAATGGTCAGCAGCAATTAAGTTTCCTTAAGGAATTTATACAAACCCAGAATGTAATGTTAATGGTTAACAACAACCATTTGTAATGTTTTTAAGAACTTATATATTTATAACCCTATAGGAATATATTAAACGTCATCCGGAGTTAGGTTTGCTGCCACATGCATTGCCCCAAGTGGTACACGACTCTATTAAAGTGCTTACATTGTCGCCAGCTCCTACAGCCAGTGCAAATCACATACCAGCCACTAATATTAATATAAATGTGAGTTTAATTTATTAATTGTACTAAAAGGAAAATTAATAAATTGTTTTTCTTATGGTTTAAGACTGACTTAAGTGAGGAATCTGTTTGGCATAAAATCGAAGAAATGATTGTTACCACAGCCTCAGCTAATAAGCCAATAGTATTTAAACCCTCCCGAAGCTTGTTTACAAAAGAAAATCCAACCACAGATAACCCATTAGCTGTACTAGGAGGTAATTTTATCAAAGATTAAAATAATGAAAATGCATTTTCAAACTACTACATTTGCAATAGCAATAATTGTGAATCTCATTTATTTTAGAACCCATCGAAATAGCAGTTACAATTTCAAATACAATACGCTGCGCTATTATTTTAACAAGTGTTGAGTTGTTGTGGTGTGTAAAACTAGATAATGATGAGGAATTATCAAATATAAGTCTTTTTGAAAATACAATAGAAAATCCGAGTAAGTAGTGATATATTACGCCTTAACTTTCTCGTTTTATTAGTGCAAATATAAATTATTCAGATAAAGCTGCAATTAAGGTTGCCATAAAGACCAGTAGTTTACAAACTTTGCAACTAGAGGAGAAGGGTAGTCAAACATTATATTTCAAATTGACACCCAAGGTAACTGGCCGCCTTAGTATCGTGGGTATGGTGGCAAATGTAGCATCAGCGGTAGAGCCAAATAACACCCTAATGGGTTCCTTGCAATTTGAGACACAAACATTTCGACCACCTGGCAAACTAACCAAACAAACATTGTTCGATCAAAAACTAAACATAAAAGTTTTACCGATAGCGCCTTTGTTAAATGTAAGTTTTTCCACGATACCATTGGATTTAATTGCCGGGGAAATTGTCCCCATACATATAACGTTACGAAATGATGGCATAAAACCCATAGGAGAAATTTATTTGGGCTGTGATAATCCTCGCTGGCTAACATTGCAGGATAAAGAGGCCGATATACCATTATCGATATTAAGTTGTAAGTAATTTTAATATATAGTCACAAAGAGTGCACAGAATACATACATTTTTCTTTTTAACAGCCATTAAGGATTTGTCGAATGAAAAACTAGTAAAAGATAAGGAAATAAGACGTCAACACGTTTATCGCTTACTTAAAAATAAAACTAACAATAATATAACGTTAGAGTCTCAAGCAGCTACTACCGTAACAGCCTGGCTGCAAGCACCTTACGACAAAGGCGATTATACACTACGTCTACTATTCTATTACGCTCTAGCCTCTTCGGATTCGTGCCTCAAATATCGTTTGGTGCGTCATAGTTGGAAATTTAATATACATGAAAGTCTACACACAGAGGTCAGTTGCGTTTTAAGCAATGCAAATACCGGCGAATTGGGACTCAATATTGAAGTACGCAACGAAAATAAACTACATCATCCATTAATGACAGAACTGTATATAAACTCATTGGCCTTGTATTGTGATCAGTTTAAATTGAATACGCAAAAGTTTTATAGTAAGTATGGTTTATTATAGAGCTGGAAAGAATTTTATAAATTTTTTTCTCTTTGAAAAGTAATGAATCAAATGGAATTCAGTACGGGTCTTTTGGGAGGTAACTTTTTGAGATTTTAAAACAACGAATTGTTCTACTAAATTTTCTTTGTCTTTTTTTCTTAATACGTTAAGAACGCTGCCTAAAATCAAGTAAAACCGCCAATTTTCAATGTCATTTATTAAAGACTCTTACCAACGAGATGCAGCCTTCAATTACGCCACAAAAGGATATACTTAAAACAAGACTGTCTTATATGGATATAATCGCCTCGAAAACGAAAGAAGGTTTCCAAATGCCGGAACAAAACATTCCTAAAATGTGCGAAATGTATAGCTTTTTAGCTAATCATGAAACCATTTACTTCAATACCAATATTTCAACAGAAGAGTTTAATAATATTGTGGCCACCTATGAGCCACATACAACGTTGGCTATCTGCTGGTCAGCTGCCATTGTACAGAATTCTATACAACGTTTAACATACGGGCAACATTTTGTGCAATTGAAGTATTTATATGAGAAGAAAACTTGTCCTTTAACAGGCGAGTTGAAACATTTTAAGAATTTGGATAAGGATGAAGAAAAACTTTTAACCATTGCGGAATTTGCCAAGAAAGAACCCCAAGAAATCAATGAAATATTAGTTGATGATAAAATGAAACTAGAACAACTACAAACTTTTAATGATAATGAGGATGATTTTTGGGAGCCAAACGAAACGTATGTGGGTCAGAGATGTCTTTTAGAAGATGATACCTTCCTAATTACTACAAAAGCTTAAATTTATTTATAAAAAAATCTATAATCTAGTTTGTTCAACAAATGAATATAAGTATTGAGATAAATTATAAAAATAAATTATGTTTCTATTAAATTCTAAAACCAGTTCTCGGTGGTATATTTCTACTGGATTTATGATTTCTGATGATTCAAGTAGGAGAAAAAAAAATTGAACACTAATGGGCATGTTTTGATACAATAAATCACAATACAACGAAAATCTTTCCAAACTCGTGGTTCTTGGTTCCAATAATGACTTTTTACCAAATAAATTAAAAGTCAATTAAAGATTATTACATTTTCTATTGAGATACAGTCTAAATCACTCTACTGGCATATAGCCGTTTGTTCACCGCTTTACCACATTTTCATTTAAAAGACTGAAAATTACAATTTGGTTGTATTAATTGTTGTTATTTATTTGGTATCTGGAGTTCCCAATATTACGTATGGTCTTATGTCTCAGTCCTTTATGAACAAATAAAAGGATTTCGTGTTTTAGATTTTTCTTTTTTTTTATAGTTGGTGTATTTAAAATATTTAGGATTTTGGTTAATTTGACTAGATAAAATGAAAAATAAGGTTAAGAGATAAACGAAAAAACAAATCTACTTATGCGTGTATGCTTAATCATCCACTTTTAAGATCGTTTTTTATTCATGTATACTTTACCGGTTGCATATAAAACACATGAACAAGCATAAATATTGCCCAAAGCACTACCCAATAAAGCACCCACTACATTGGGTATGGGATAAGTTTGCCAATCACGATCCCAATCCAACGGCGATACGATAGAACCAGCCCAGGCGCCCAATATGCCACCAAGTGCGTTGTATTTAAACAAATCCAAAGCTGTTTCCTCGCTCTTTGTGAGAAAATCTGGCTTCTCACAAAAGCACACTTGCAAAGCACCGCCTCCACCCAAAAGGAACACCGTAGGCGACACCGACAGCAGAGTCAATAGTAATGACAGTACAAATGTTTGTTCGTAGTTTTGTAAAACTGGTGCTCCCAAGATAATACACACAAATCCATAAAGCAGTGTACATAAAAATTGCAACAGCAAGCCACCTGCCAAATCTTTGGGCGTAAAATAAGCTGCTTTCTTTTGTTTTTGCTTTGGCGTCAGAACCGGATCATCGTGACGACCGTAATAACAGCAGAGTATTACCTTTAACATCTCACCCATAAATACAATTGGTATTATGAGAGAATCCCAAAAGCTGCCTAGGTGCGTCCAGTTTCTGCGATATTGCATATAGGTCATGCAGATTAATATCACCCCTAGACTTATGGATAGGTGGAAGAGTTGATGTTTTGTCTTTTGCGTATCGAATTTATACACCATTTTATTCAATTTTTTTTTACAAAATGTTTATAAAAGAAATATTTTTTTTTTAAATTTACTTTTTTTATTTATTTAATGGCAGGCAAAGGAATACTAATGGCAGCGAAGTATATATTCTTTACATTTTTTTTTATTCTGGGTTGAAAAGGAAATCACTGTAAGATGGTAAACCTAAACAAGAGCAAATGAATAGATATTTGGATCTGGTAGCACTGGTAAAAAAAATTAATTATCCCTTTTGATATTGACTTATTTGTTTATATTTTTTTTTAACAATAATGGGCGATTTCCGATGCGGTAATATTAGCATAAAAAATAAACTTGAATAAAAAAGAGTCAATTAATGGAAATTGGACATATTTCGAAGCAAAAAATATTCACAATAGAAGGAACAACCATCTGGCATCCTCTTTCAGTAACTTGATATAAATTCAACTCGGCTACACTTTCCTAAACTGTAATTTTTGTTTTTGCTGGAGCGGCTAAGTTTACAGATTCCAGACCAATATATAAAATGAAAATTTTTACTTTTAAAATATGACTTACTATTCTGTTTTCATTAAGTGGAATGACCAGCTCGATAAGATTAGTTTGACGGCTAGTTATTTGTGAGACTCCGTTATAATATAATCGGATTACACCCAACTCCAAGCCATCTAATAAGGACGGATCACATAAAACTCCAAAATTGAGGTATGGAGGGGCTATGCGATCGCACTAAAAGACACGTTACTAAAAGCTGAACATCGTCGTAGGCTAATAATGCACAACTACTTCTTGTTCTGTGATAATAAATTAATATTATTTTAGCAAAACCTTTACGATTAGATTAATAAAATACGACTCTTACAATAAAATAAAAAAACACTGCTTTAAGTTTTCTTTTGCATATTAGGTATTTATTTCAATACAATACATTCGTCCTTAAGCGTTTCAATTGAATTCAAATTCTACAAGCCTATCCTCTAACAATTGGCCTGAAAATAAAAGAAAATATTGAAAAATTATTTTTACTATTTAATTCGACGTTAATATATTTTTAAAGGATTGTTTTGTCAGTTTAAAAAGTTTGTTACATAATTTTTTATTCAAATGAACTATACTATAAATGAAACATCATGGAAACCATAAGAATCTTAATAAATACTACTTGAATCTTAATACATACCTTGAAATCTGCCAATTTTGTTATTGTCTCCTACGTTTTTTGTTGTTGTACTAAAAAAAAAGAGAAATAAAAAATAAATATATATTTTAAATAAGCAAAAGGATTTATTATCCCTTATAGTTAAAATAATGTCAGAATCCTTTTGGTTTAATTTGAATGTGTGATCAGCATAGATTTCATTCAGATTAAATTTTTCATCATGTAAAAATTACGAAATTATATTTTATAAAAAGTTGATAATTACCTCAGAGTCTTCATAGGATAGTTTGACATTGAAGCAATCAACTCACTTTAAAGGAAACTGGAATAAAATAGAATAATTTTTGTTACTTCTTTGTTTTTAATAACTCTTTCATGTCTCAGTTAGATGTATAGTAGTCATTAAAAGTTTGACAGCATGGTTTTTAAAAGTTGGTTCATTTCAGTATGGGTGATAAAACGCCATAATAAAAATTCCTTTACTTTTAAATAAAATTATAAACATACATTTTTTACTTACCAACTGTAGGAATCCATACAATTATTAATTTTACAGCATGATTTTTAGATTCATCAAGACTAAAAAAAAGTAAATAAAGGTGGGGTGGGTTATTAATACAAGTAAATTTTTTAAATGTAATTAAAATGTTTTCTATCAAGCTTTCAGAATCCTTTTGGTTTAATTTGAATTTGTGATCAGCACAGATTTTCTTTTCAGATTAAATTTTTCATCATATAAACGTCCTAATCTATTATAAATTTTTAAAATTAGGCAGTTTTGAAGAACCAGAAGGGATTACTAGTTTTGAAATTATTATTGCTTCTGTTGTACTTCAGCAATTCCTAATTTTCAACACTTCAAATTTCATGTTTTATCAATTTAGAAACTATAAGAAATACTTAAAGAAAGGCTTTTTTGTGTTAAAGATTTTTTACATATTCACTTCTTAAGGAAAATATTTACAGACCAATTAATTTTTATCTATTTTTGTTCATTTAATCTTAAATATTTGTAGCCAAACTCACCTTATTCAATTTAGTCTTCTATAAATCAATCGCAAGCCATTATAACCAAGGATCTGAAATAAGATACTACATTTTAAAAAGATTTCCTTAAACAAAAATTTATAGTTTTTGAGTCTTTGTCAGTTTTAAAATAAACAGCATGATTTTTATATGGGTTCGACTCAGAAGAGGGAATCCTGAGTACAGGTAAATCATCATAGAAGATTTTTACAGATCAATTTTATCTCTTTGTTCATTTAAACTTAAATATTTGTAGTCAAACTTACCTCATTCAACTTAGTCTTCCATAAATCATTCACAAGCCATTATAACCAAGTATCTGAAATAGGAGACCACATTTTAAAAAGATTTCCTTAAACAAGAATTTATAATTTTCGAGTCTCTGTCAGTTTTAAAATAAACAGCATGATTTTTATATGGGTTCGACTCAGAAGAGGGAATCCTGAGTACAGGTAAATCATCATAAAATAGGGAACACATTTTCTAATATCAGCGTTAAGTTTGATTATTTTAGAATTGTAAGGCATTATTGAATTTAAAGGGAATTGTAAAACATTGCCTCCATTTACCCAAAGTTTAACACAACGAGATTAACATACGTATGTATAACGCATTAACATTTCCCCGAACAGATTCTAGTGGTTTGTGCCCACTCATTTTCGTTTTTTGGTATAGGGACGAATATAATTGAAATAATTCCAAAGGGGGAAATTAAAAAAACACTGAATTTGTGAGTATGATATTGTCAGCAAAAAATCCGTATAGTAAATGTATTCCCCCTACTCTATGCTGTAATACAAGAAAAATTATATACTAACCTCAAAATTGATATACAAGACTGCTGCATTTCAACATTTATTTGAAAAATTCGCCATTAGCTGTTATCTGAAAATGAGAAAGTAATTTATTATAAAATTGTTTAGCTAAATGTAAATCGCTGAAGTTTCATTATTACTCAGTTGGCCGTTCTTATCTATCCTCAATATTTAGACAAAATTTTACATTCATTAACGTAATGTTAATGAACGCTCAACTTGTTTATATTCAGTTTTATGAACAATCATCAATTTCTACTTTTTCTTATTCATATATGCATAAACAATTGCATATTTTTCTGTAATTACCTTTCAACGATGACGAAGAGTAACCACTTCCACATCTTTCAACTACAGAAGTTAACGATGAAGTAGAAGGAGCGACCATACACGTGCTCTAAAGAAGAAATTTTGAAAGGAAATATGCAGTTGGCTGCAGTGTATTTGAAGAATTGACAGAGATGTACTTGTAACTAATTTGCTTGAGGACTTGATAACACTTAAAAAGATATTCACTAGTTTTGATAGCTTGTTCATTTGTGCTGTCATTAAACATGAATGTTGCTGTATAAATGATTTTAATTCAGGAAAGTACAGAAATAAATAAACAACTTATTTCTACTGTGACACAAAAAGAACACAATTGAATAAAAGCTTTTAAATATGAATATAAATGCTCGCAAACCTCTACATGACTATAGTAATACTCCAGCATACCCAGATAATGATAATAGCCAAGAAATTCAAGAAGATTTCAATATCACTGAAGAACTACCATCCAATGAATCGGATCTATCTTTTTGTGAAGAAGAGGACAGCACCGAATATCCTCTTCATTCAGAGCATAGAAAACGATATGTATTTGAATTATCACATAGTGTGCCACCTGCTTCACCGCGTTCGCGAGTTCGGGCGGCGACTAGATCACCTTCACTATTAAAATGCGTGCCCGAATCAAAACCTGTACCAGAGGAATCATCCAAAACATTCTCTCTTGTCGCTATCATTACAATTGTAATATTAGCGTTTATTGTAGGAGTTATATATAAATACTTTTTATTTAACGACAAAGAAAAATATTGTAACTACGATGATTTGCAAGAACAATATCCACAACAGGATCAGTCATTATGGCGTACTTTAAATGTGGGCATTAACTTAATTTTTAATGAATCTACACAGTCACCAGCAGTTTATCTGTTTGTTCATCAAGGTGGTCAACGTGTTTTTAAATTGGTCAACGACATTGCCAGGCAATCGTCTAAATGTTTTGGTAGGTAAAAGTGTAGGTTTTTCTTATCATTTTCATTTTATGTTAAACATTTTTTGTCCAGGACCGGAAGTGCACCCTATAGAACTGAAAAAGGATGACTTTATTGATACAACAGAAGAGGGAAAAAAAGATTATGGTCACGTCATAGAGAAATTTAAATCAAAATTGAAGGAGAGTAATGTTTTCCTAATTGTCAATCTCAATGAAGTATGTATAAATTAAAATTTATTAGGTGATCGATACTAGCTTAAGTTAGGTTTAAGGAAACGTACTTGCCATTAGGCAAATACAACACACAGAGGACATGATGCATAGTAAATACGTCATAGAAAAGAGAGAATAATGAAGGAGATAAGGAAAGAAGAAGTGGCTGAAAAGGGAGGAAAAAAGATGGACTACAAACACAAGAGAGCGCGACTATAACCTTGACGCCCTAGCATTTCTCGACCAACTCAACCTACTTATGAGTCTATGGAGATACATAAAGTCTGCTCTCGACGGAGAGTCCAAACCTTTAAAGAAGCCCCTGCTCAGAATCCTCACCCTTAACTTACTAAGGCTGGATAGTTGCAGAGGGGATGTTTAATGGTCTCTAAATTCCCCTTATCGCAACGTATCCTGCAGTAGTGCTTGGTAACCTGAGAAAAAGATTTTTATTAACGGATCGTGTATAGCCAAATACGATTTGGATCCATAACTTTATAAAACTACCAAGATCAAAAATGGCAGTCAGGAGGCTAAAATAGCTGGCTAATTAATCTAACCTAACCTTGTCATTGAGCTTTATTTAATAGACAATAATTCAAAGGATGCAGTTGATCCAACCTCTGATAGCCTTTTAACAATATCCTTATTATCAACTTAACGTCTTAAAATAATATTAAATCAAGAAGCAAGGCAATAAGTTAAATAAGCACATATATGTAAATGAGGATTACCGTACTTAAGTGTTATAATAAATATTCTGCCAGTTTAGAAAATAAGTATCTAGTGCCAAACCAAAACTACTATATTTTTTAGTTTTTATTCGTTTGTTGAATGATCGATCACCTAATTAAAATTTCAATTATAAAAGTAGTACAATGTAAACCTAATTTGTACTTCTTAGATACCCGCTGAGGCAGCCAGAGCCCTGCATACAATATGTGACACACATTCGCCAATAGCTAAAAATATGGTCATATTTTTAACATTAACAATACCACCTGATGCAAAAGGTATTTATCTATATTTTACTATTAGAAATAAATGTTAGTCCTGTAACACTTATATTTATTTCAGGCACTGCGGTTTTAAAAGCCGAAAATGTTTTATTTGAAATGTGGTCTCCTAAATTAGATCGCAATGAACTGGATCCTTTAATCACTAGAGTTACTGACCAAGTCATTCCTTTACAAACATTTTAAGTATTTGAATTGTAGTTTTGATACATATTACGTATTAAGTTTGGAAGTTATTAAATTATTACAAATGATTAAATAGATTAGAGAACGCAATTTATGGTATTTATTTAATTTTAGTCTAAATTCTTCATGTTAACTCTCCCTTTTAATTTCGATTTAAATTAAAAATGTTTTTCAAAATATATATTTGTTCTCAAAATTGAAAACTATTTTAAGATTAAGAAAAGTGTTTAAAATTATTTGACGTACAGCAGGCAAAAATACGTATTTGATCATGAGCTTTAAGCTTTTATTTGTTATGTTCGGATGATAACTTTTTGTTCCTTATTGAAAACCGTGACAATCAATTTTCAGAAACTTCTTTTGAGGTGAAATAAAGTGGATAAACCTACTAACCAAACAAGGACATTGATGCGAGTAATAATTCAATTACTCTGTCAAAGATTTCAATCAATGAATTACGGATTCATTTGTCAATAGCGAAGTTACTTGGTGAAAAGGTTCAATGTGTTGACCCGATAATAGTGATGGTAATGCCATCTATAGCTTTGGGTAAGGTAAATATTATTCAAAGACACATCCGTTCATTCGTATCGGGAATACTTTGCCTACAGTTTTCTATTTCATCTCTTATTAATTTTTCATAAAAAGATTTTTAAGTCAATGATGAAATAATTATTTTATTTGTTTTTAAATTGTTAAATTATAGCCAAACTAATTGCAAATACTGTTATAAAAATAAATTTTATCTTTTTTTTTCTAAATTAATTTAAGGAATGTTTACTTGTCCAACAAACAATATTAAGGACTCTTAATACAAAAAACTCGAATTTTATTACAATTCACTTTTTACTAAATAATCAAAAAATTACATTACAAAACAAATATGAAGGGAAGTTAACAATAAAAAAAAATTGTATAAAATGAGTGGATGCCACAAAACATGTTTGTAAGTTTAAGACAATTTAAAAACATTTTTATTTTATTCACAGTTCGCTATGTTTAAGCACTTCATCATTGTGATTTTCTTCGTTAGATTTTAATAATATTTCACCGCTACTAACTATTGTTTGTTCGCCGTGATCAGTATTTTCATGGTCTTCAATGCGAGCCATTAAACTTTTTATTTCGCCATCATAGTCTTTCCATTCGGGTACAATACGCTGGGCGGCCGTTAATTTGGCTTCTTTAGTCATTGGATTATTGCATAAATCAATTACTTTGGCATTTTTGAACGCACTGTCACTACACCACGTCTGACACCACAACCATTCATCGGGCAAGGATTTAATAGCTACTTGATGTATCATATTGTTGGGCAAGTCTTGATCTAAATTTGATAAACTGTTGGGATCTTGGCTGAGGGCTTGATATTGCCCTCTTAATCGGTCGCCAGCTGCTATTTTACGGAATCGTTTCAGATCCACTACATACAACGCCGAAATATGATACCGTCTACCCATTAGATGAGATTTCCAATAGCCCTGTTTCCAAAATCGAAAACCTTCCATCTCTTTACGCGAATCACAGAAAGGAGTATAAGCATAAGGAGCACCACCCAAATCCATTTCATATAAATCCTTTAAATCAGCTCTTACTATGGCATCCGCATCGACAAAAATTATTTTTTTTACATTTAAGGGAAACAAAACATCGAGGAATAAAATCTTGTAGCCCCAAATGGTGCGTTGTTTCTCTGTTTGTTGGTGTAACCAGCGCGGCCATTTATATTGTACCAGTTCATATTGGAAACCATATTCTTTGGCCATATGGGGTAAAAAGTCTGTAAATTGTGGCGAAAGATAATTTTTCAAAAACCAAAATTTAACAGGAGATTTTGTATGTTTCATAACAGATAACATCATGATACGTAATAATCTTTCATACAGATGACCCGAAGCAACTGAGAATATATTTATAGTCTCCACTTCTTCATCGCTGGATGAACCACCGCCGAAAGAACTGGCTATAGAATTCCATATGCCAGACTGATGTTGATTTTCATCATCGCCTAGAAGATCGGCCTGTTGCATGCCTGGCTTTTTAGTTACTCTCAATTTAATCACATGAGACTTCAGTGAACTAATAACTACTTGAGTATTTCCATCCTGGTGTACGGTGTTCGGGCCTTCAGCATAACTGATGTCATAAATATCTGCTGATTTACCTTCTCTTAAACGCAAAGTCCATGCTCCAGGGTTAGCTTTCAACTGGAAGTAGCCCAAATTAGCCATAACAATGGTATCGACCAAAGTTGGATGGTCTTTTGTACCCAAAGTTACTTGTAAACCTCTTGGTGGAGCACCGGTAGCGGCATCAAAGCAATGTCCCTCAAGAAGTAAATATTCCAATTCGAATTCACTATGCACTGGTCCACCAATATCACTTATTTTAATATTATCCAAATCGTATACAGAACGCACAGCTTCAACCAGCCAATTTTCGGGCACCTGTAAGTTTTGTGTCAACAATGGATTAGCGGGAACTCCTGTAAACTTTGCAATCGGTCCATCGGCTAATTCACCATTGGGTGAAAATTGTATTTCTGACTCCACCACATAACGATAGAAGTTCTTCACTGGCATATCACTGTGTTGGTTAACTGGAGTTAGGTATACTTTCACGTTACAATTCACGGTATTACGAAGCAATATTAATATAGGCGCCAGCTTTTGTGCGCTTCTAGATGCCGGATCGACAACAGCATTAATTTCAAAATGGGGCAATTCCTTATTTTTAGGCGCCAACTTTACAACAGAGTGAGCCTCTTTTACATCTTCTGGGATCTTGAATCTAGTTTTTGATTGGCGGGGAATTAAACTAGCATACAGCTTCAGTAAAGTGTCACTATTAAACTCTGATTCATCCAAGTCTGTAGATTTCAATTTTAAGACTTTACGCAACTTATCGCCGTATTGTATACTATTGAATCTATCAATCAAGCCAAAGTCCTCTATGCCAAATAGCTCATTTTCCGTAATGGGACCAATTATCTTTCCATTGCCAATAATTAGACGTTCAGAGGCTTTTAAATTCAGCACTCGTTGAGCATAGACTCTTAATATTTTCATGTGCAATTCTGTGGAGGGCAAAATATCACTCACCTGGGATGGTGTTTCCCATTTATCAGTAGGTTGTTTTAGCCATTTCAATACTACATCAGTTGCCTGTTGAGGTTTAAGAGTCTGTTGGGCAGCCCAAATAAGACGATTTAAATTGTTCTTTCTGTTCAAACTAGATCCTTCAGAATTAGGTATGAACGCTATCCGTACACTGGAACCAGCCTTAACATATTTCAAAGCATGAGTAAGAAGTTCTTTTCCGGCTTTAGTTTCTGCGTCAGCAAATACCCAAACTGTTAGAAAATGTAGTTTCGATTCTCCTATAGTTTCGTAAGAATGTTTGCCTTCAAAATATTTTATATTACTAAGCAAAGTGGCTGTCATGTCCCGATTGGAAAGCTGTGCCAAAGCTTTTACATTGTTTAGATCTTTGTGGGGCTGTCCGGAAAGATCTAAAAATTTTGCGTTTTCATTATTGCCCAATATGCGTTGATTCAATCGGGGCATGACATGTGGTTGGTTCATTAAATAGTCTAATAAATTATCTGAATCGGTTAAATCGCCTTTGTATACTGCTTTTTGAAGTGCGGTAGTCTGTTGTATAATTTCCGAAAATATGGATTCTTCAAAATCGCTATCTGAGTTCAAAATACTTTGTGGCATGGGCACTCCGTTTAGAAGAGCCTGAGGCGATTCTGTAAATCCTAAACGATCCACAAACTCTAAAGCCAATTGCCGACCATAATCATAATCAGAGTCTTCATCTAAAATATCATCTACCGCTGAACCCGATAGCTTATCAAATGTCTTCTTTAGTTGCATTTTAATATGTTTACGTCTAACTTCCTGTTTAGAATCGACAGCAGTAAAGACATCTGTTAGAAAACTGAGGGCAGATCGAGCATCCTTCTTCTGTGTTACATAATTAAAAGCGCACACTAAAGATCTGTAATCGTCTTCGGTATCATCTGTAGCTTTGCGGGCATCAAAAACTAAACCCAACCGAACAGGAGCGGAGTGAACAACAAAACTTTCAGCAAGTTTAATTAAACTTCTACCAGTTTGTTTAAGTGGATCAACCACTAACACCAAATTGAATACATTTTTACGGATATTTCTCAACATACCAGGAAAAGTGGGTCTTAAGAGATCCATAACACTCGAGGGCCATCTCCTATATTGGGGATCGTTTTCTATATCGTTTATCCATAAAATGGAGGAATCTCTAATATCAATAGCAAACTCCTTAGAACCGGAGCCAGCAAAATCCAATGCTAATAAAGATGACACTAAAGAGCCTTTTACTTGACTATTATGTAGACTTTCCAATACTCGCACTTCGCTTCTTAACGTCTCTACAAGAGAATTTAAATCCATTGTATCTGCATCAAAGAATAAACCATTTACAAATAAAGCGCCATCTGGCGGTATGATATTTAGGCTTCTACCAAATGCCTCGGTGTTGTGTTTCACTTCATTTCTTAGTTGTTCTGATACTTTGTGGCTAAGCAAAGCCTTTGCTTGCATGGGAAAATTGTGAGCTGTAAATTGCAAAATTTTCAAAGCCTCTTCACCGTCAATTTCTGCTATTGCCTGTGCAGCTTGCAATCCTAGATCCTGAAACTCCCACGCTTTTAGTTGCGCAATTTCTTCATTACCCTGTTGCAGACTTTGCCTTAACTTATCTAAAGAATGCGACAGCGAAGGGAATCTGTTTTTAAGCACCTTAAAATCAAAGCCATGTAATTCAGTTTCCAAACTACCATCTTCAGCAGTTCCATCTCCTGTGTCCTCGGCCGGCTTGGGAGCATCATCTTGTGACTTATATTCAGTAGATTTCAAATGTAATTCAACACCATAACCAGAGAGACGTACACGTTTCTGCATTTTTTGCCATTTAGCGGGTAAATAGTGACGCGTTATATACTTAATGCCATTTGTTAAGGCCCGTTCGCTCAACAAATAATGGTATTGGGCAAAGGTTTTAGAACCAATATCACCATATAAAACTACGGTACGTGTATTGTTTTCTGAACCCGGATAAACGTGATCAAAAGCATATATATCTACGGGTGCATCTAAGCTGCTTTCATTGGGTAAATTGAGTTTTTGTCTCAACTCATCTATTGTACATGCCAATTCTGAACCAACCTGAGCAAATGTAGAAGAGTCTACACAAGATCCTTGACCCAGAATCTCTGACGCTATCTGAAAATGCGTTTGAATTCGAGGCGTAAGACTATGCATGGAAACTATTAATTTCATTAACGGCATTTGAAGGTCCGTAAGCCGCCTGCGTACTACATTAATTGCAGCATTGTAACTTTGTGAAGTTGTCTCTAAAAGAAGATTCTTGATAGTAAAAAGCATTATCTTAAATATTTTAAACTTACCATAACTACTTAATGGGGTCTCCAATTCGGTTATATCCTTTATAAAATCCCAATATAAATTGGGGTTTTCATCTGCTAGATACTCGGCAATTTCCAAATGTAAAGGCGTTTGTTCCCACTTAGCATTAATTAACGTAGTTATGGGGAAACTTTTACTAGATACCGTTAGTTGGCATTTACCGAAATCACAAATCAAAAATAATGTAATTGATAACAATGCCTTCCTTAGGTGGCTTAGTTTGTTTTTGTAAAGCATTATTGCTGTTGTTAATTATAGATATTTACAGCCGCCCAGTCTTAAAACATAATTTTTTTACTATTTTAAAAGTATGACAAATAAAAAGTGCTTTATATAGTATTTGTTCATTTAGTTATTAGGAAAGTATTACCTTAAATTTATAAAATTTTTCTATAATTTATAAAAACTGATGTGGCACAACAATCCGGCTGAATGAATGATTAAATTCAATAATTTTTACACATGTACAGAGTTGTTATACACTGTTATGGAGATGCCAGATCTATTTAAATTTAAGTGGATGATAAAACATTACAGTATTGTAGGACCATAAATACTATTATCATTTAGAAATATTTGAGTTAAATTTAAGTAAAGTTAACTCCTTATTTAAAATGAGAAAATTATAGGTAACTAAAGAGTCATTTTGTATGAAAATGGCAAATTAATGATATTCTTGAAAATCTTTAACTTTTTTCAAATTGGCAAATATTACAATTTTTAGTTTATGGCCTACCCTGTTAATATAAAGTTTTCAGTCTGGCAATGTCAAAAATGGCATTAGTTTACGTATTTTGGTTTTGTTTACATATTTAATACCTCAAAAAATTAAAAGCAAAATTTAAAATTTTAAATAAAATGAAATGTACTTTAGAGGGCATAAATGCTAAAGGTTAGTTTATTACTTAAAAACAGTTTATTATTAATAAATGACTTTGCTGTATGGTGCTATCAGCTATAGCCAAAGCTATTCAGTCGCTATCCAAGATAGGAGCGGACTTGTCAATTGAGGCGGATGAAAATGGTCTTCAATTTCGTACTTTTAATACTTCCAAATCTGCCATGGCAAAAATACGATTTAATCGCATGTTTTTCGAAACCTATAATGTAAAAGATTCCGATGTCAACCATTGTAAAGTGTGTATAAAGGCCATATTGGCGGCATTTAAGAATATGCGGAACGTGGAACGTTGTGAAATGCGCTTATTGGGTGAACAGTTAAAGTTGCAAATACAGTTTAAATGTAGTCTGGAAACGATGAAAAATGCGTTGATCTCTGTAATAGACGATGAGATACTAACTACGAATGTTTCCATGGACGAAGCAAGAAATACGTAAGCCTGAATCTTTTTTATTTTCTTTAAAAATATAATAAATACTATCTTTCTTAAGTATAATAGGTTCCTATAAGATATTTAATGATATATCCAATAATTTCAATACCAATGAATCTGAAATTACTTTGGAAGCCATGGGTAATGGCTTAACGGCCAAAAATTATATAGAAGGTGCCCGGGTTAACGATAAGTTTATGAGATCACAGTACAAACTAAGGTAATTGGGAATGAACACATTGACATTCTTTATTTACTGTTTTTTATTTCTAGCCCCAGCGAATTCGATACATATACTATTGTAGAGGAATCGGGCATAACATTTTCCCTAAGGGAATTCCGTGCATTTCTGGCATTCGCCGAAACTATTAACGAAAAATTGATTGTAAATTTTAGTCAAGAAGGCAGTCCTTTATTTGTTACTATTAAAAAAATTGATTTAATTGAATGTACTCTTGTCATGACCACAGTTTTACCTGAGGACGTTAGTTTTTATGAAGAGTGCTTGGAATCAGAATTTAATGAACCTAACAATACGACTACACGGAATAAAACCAAAACTACAAAACGTAAACACAGCAATCCCGATGTAAATAATACCACTACAAAGAAAAGATTGTCCGAAGAAACCACTTTAAGCAACGATACCACATTGTTTAATTTCGATACTGAAACAAATCATACAAGCCTGCCATCAGTACAAAAAGTCAGAGATGGAAATCAAGCACAACATGTAATCGACGAAGATGATGATATCATTTTAGCAGCAGCTGCTTTAGAAACGCCAGATTTAACATTCCCAAGTAGTAGTAACACTGATCATGAAGAAAATGAAGCAATACCTCAGTCACCACAAACAGATTATGTACCGAAAATACGTACGATTTTTGCAAGATGTTTTGAAGCGACCTACATACCAAAGGAACCTTCACCAAATAGTGAGGTCTTCGTACCTAATTCTGATACAGAGGAATAAATTTTATTTGCACCAAAACAATGTTAGAAAATTTTGTTTACTTTAATTATTTATGTAACGTGTGGTCGTCTTTTATATGTTACATTTTGTTCGTTTGTATATTTATATTTGGAATAAAGTTGTTAGTAAAAACTGCATCAGTTTTCTCATATAATTGTTTCAAATTGGCTTGTGTTTGATTTAGGGTAACTAAAACAGACTGCATTGATGTTTGAGATTTTATTAATAATTGATCGGTTGATAGCAATTGCTTAGAGGCTGGAGTTACAAGATTTTTAACAAAAATGTTTAAACTTCGCCAAATAGATAAATTGTTGTCAACTGTAAAGAAAGGAAGATTGATAACATTAAGTTATTTACATATTTTTTTTTTTTTGATAATAATAAGTCTAGCAAGCGCTGCAACTTTTCATCTCCAATTTTTAATTGACGTTTAGGTTCCCAGAATGGTTCGTATTGGAAATTTTTTCTTACACTTTCATTCTTACACTACGTTGGTTTTGTGGAATATTATAGAAATAAAATTATTGTGACTTTTTTAAATGATTTATCTTTACTTTCTGTTCAAAGGTTAAATTCTTGTTTGCTACAATACCTCAATGACCACTGGAATTTTAGAGTAAAGAGTAACGACAATTTACATCGAAAAATTTATGCACGTCCAGTTCACTTAGTTTTGATTCGGTTAGACCACTTATTTACATTATTAATAATATATATCTATTGAATGTGATTAGAACACTTTGGGAGACGTTAAGGAGGTCTATTAGACATAACTTATTTCAGCTAATTTCATATACATCGATATACATATATGCACTTACTCAATTTTCGCTGTAATAAATTATTGTTGTACATGGAACTCGCATTAATTTTTGAACCAACATCATTATCCAAGCATTTGTCGTAGACATCTGTAATTTAAAGGATATACATATTAGAAATCTTAAATAATTGCAGATACAGTAATCACTGACCTTCATCGGATTCTGTAGCTTCTCCGGAGACCTCATCTGCCAATATCATCTGTAAGATTTTAATTATTAACTCACTATCGATTTTAACATAATTTTGAATTTAACTCGCCTTTTGGTTAAATTTCAAACTAGGAGTTTCATCTTCAGATTCAGAAGCTTCACCGCGGACAACTTCGTTCATTGTTAATTTATGTTGAAAAATAAATAAATAAAAAATTTATAGCAATGTAAACAAAAACCAGAGATTCTTGTTGAATTAAAAAAATAAAATAAAAAAGACAGGGTGTTTCAGCTCAGACTGTCATTAAACGTCTCCACCAGTGTTGAAAAATTTGCTACTTTAGTACTTTTTCATTACAAAAATACCGTAGTACCCCCGCTACATTTTCCGTACTTTTTTATTATTACATATTTATGTTTTGCGCTTTTCTACTGTTAATGGGTTCACAATATGTTCGTAATGCTAAAGGTTAGCCAAACGTTGATGGAACGCACATTAGTTTTTGTATTCCATATTCCTTGTGTAGATATTTTTTTTTACAAAAGTACCATTTGATGCAAAAAAGTACTCTTTCAGTTAGAGTTTAGTACAATTTCAAAATTTCATTTTTGCAACACGGGTCTCCGCCATGTTTTTAATATTTAGCGGGTTTTTTAGTTTCATTAATTAAGTTCTCCAGGCAAGCTGTGATTGACGTTAAGATCAAATAAGTGGTTCTGGCGCTGAATATGTGAAGCACAGGGTAACATGTGGACCTGTATTGGTCCGTTGAGTCCTAATCTTTCTTCAGAGTTAGATGCTGCCTAATCTTCGCATGATGTTCGTTGATGAACTAAATATCAATACGCCTTGTTCTGTATTTTGGCTCTAAATGAAATCCAAACCAACAACAAACAGATGGAAATATTTCCGATAAAACCTTGCCTGGCTCGTTGGCCAGCTGCTCATAAACGAATGGAGTCTAAACAAAAAAAAGATTACAACAGTCCGCCGATGCTCTGATCAACTCGATTCCACTCTCCTGTGTGCTGTTAAAAACATGGACTTTTATTGATTCGTAAGTAAGGTGAATGATTTTGAACTGCAGTGATGTTTTACACAAAACATTTTTCACCTACAGGAAGACTTTGTTTAATTCTTGGAGGAAGGTTTCCGGTAGCCAAAGAAGTATTATGAGATATGCTTACATTTCCTAATTACTTGTGCCATGTGCTGTAAGTGTATTTATTTATTATTTACACCCTAAGACAAAATATTTTTCTTCAACCGGTTAACAATTATAATGAGATGATCAGAATATTAACATTGATTTTGAGGCTGATTTAAGACCGGTAGCACACTTCTATATATTTCTAACCTAGGTTAGAGTAATCTAAGGCCCTTAAATAAAAATTGATCTCTTAGTATTTGTATTCAGATTTGAAGGAAGAAGAGTAGAAATCACTTACATGCTAATAATTTATTGTTGTGTGTAACAGCACTTCTTAATTTTTTCTGTTCTTATTTCAATTTTTCCTATGTTATTTTTATTAATTATCAAATTCAAAAGGTTCAAATTCATCATTGTGTAATCAACCACAAGACAAAATTGCCAACCCAGTTTTGCATTTCGCGTTCAAAATGTTTAGTTCAAAAGTGGAAAATCCCCAGTCTCTTACCTTTTCTATTTATTATAGACCACCGTATCTTAAATTAAAGTTCAATTAAAATATTTTATTAATTAACAATAATAGATTTTTTCGGTTCAGTATATTCCTTTTAGCATTCATTTTCTTCCATTTCGAATGGATGATATGGATGTCCATAAGCACTGTAAAATAAAATATTAAACAATTGTTACAAATGTTGAAATAATTCTGTGTGGTATTTGGACATGGGATAAACAGTAAAGCAATATTTTACTTACCCGGAAAATTTAAAATATCGCAAATTGTGATTTAAACTTTCAATATTATCCATATCCTCGGGACATAATTCAAAATCGAATACATTAATATTCTCAGCAATGTGTTCCCTATTGGTCGATTTAGGTATAACAGCATGACCCAACTGAATTTGATAGCGTAATAAAATTTGACCAGGCGTGCGTTTGTGTTTCTCAGCCAATTGTACTATCTAAAAGTTGAAAAGAAGATATTTTATTCCAACATATGAAAGGATTAATTTGCCAATTAAACCTTATGATCGCTTAAAAGTTCTCTAACATTTTGATCTTTGGCCCAGGGCCTTTTTGGCGAACCTACTGATGCATAAGAGGTAACAGAAATACCGTTATATTTGATACATTTCAGTAAATCTTTTTGTGTTAAATATGGATGTAATTCTATCTGTATGTTTTGTGGTATTATTTGACAATTATCAATCAAACGTCGGATTTGTTCCATATTAAAATTCGAAATGCCTATATTCTTGCAGAGTTTATTGTCTATTAATTCTTCCATGGCCTGCCAAGTTTCAATATAGTCAACATCCGAAAAAGCTACTTTGCCATCGCACATAGGAAACAAATTATCACCGTGTTGAAAGCCCATAGGTGTATGCATTAAATATAAATCCAAATATTCCAAGCCCAAATTTTTTAAAGTTTTCACACAAGCCGGGCATACATTTTCAGGATCGTGATTTGTATTCCATAGTTTGCTGGTAATGAAAAGTTGTTCTCTAGAATGAAGAAAAATAATTTAATAATAGTAAAATAAAAATAAAATAAACGGAAAAATTTTGTTATAGGCCTTTGCTCCAAGCCGCAGCTACAACAATCAATATAAAACATATTTATAATAATTTTACCTGGTTACTATTTTATTTTGAATTTTTTTAGCTAAAACTTCGCCAATTTCCTTTTCATTTTTATACAAATGTGCACAGTCTATATGACGATAACCGGCATCAATAGCGATGCCAACCGCCTTGGCTACTTGCTCCGAAATGGCCTTATAGTAAAGGAAACAATGAAATATTTTAAAAATATTGTTTTTAAAACAATATTACCTTGGTCTTTTCAGGGTTTTCCTTAGGTGGCTGCAACATTTTATTTTATAAACAAATTAATCTGGTTTATAATATTAAAAATATTCCAAAGAATTTATAATTACCTTTCCTTTAGCACCGCCTTTTTCTTTTTCCAAGACTTTATATTCGGTCGAACTCTATATGTACAAGAAATATATTATTATTTAAATTATTCCTCGTAAAAATGTCAAGAATTGACTGAATAGCTGGAAAAGATCAGAAATTTGATACAGAAGCTAATTACTTAATTCTAAAATATCTGTTGTACAGATAGAAAACTCATCAATATTTTGCAATAAGTTTTAATTTCTCTTTGACAGATTATCATGTAACTATTCCACTACCTCATAGCTTCAGTATTATTTATTTGAAAAATGCGGAATAAGAATATTTTTTTAGAATTCCTGACAAATGAATGCAGCTGCCGTTGAACATACGTATGCATGCGAATGCGGGCAATTTAGCAAGAAAGTCGACTTTAGTTTATACATGTTCACATCGGGATTGGTTGCCCACTTTTAACACACTAGAATCATATCAATTACAGTCTTATGTGGTATAACAGCAAGGCCTATTGATTTTGATTTAATATGCATCTCATTGGGGAAACAAAGTTTTCGATTTAGGACCTGCTTCAGTCGTGGCCTAAGCATAAACCTCATCACACTTCCCTATGTACTCCACCTGTACCCCGCCCTTAAAACAGATGGATTATTTAATGCTCGTTGTGGGTCGAATATACGTACTACGGAATGCAAATTAACTTATTAATATTAGCTTAAAATTTCAAGTTTAATTCTAGCTTTTTAATTGTGTTCTAAGCACACATTATTTTAGCCTTTCCAACAGAATAACAAAAGTTGCGAAATTATCTTATAAATGTGCCGGAATATATAAATTGATTTTAACTTACGCTCCATGTTCCAAAGCCAACTATAGGCATTTCATTGCCATTATTCATGACTATGGCTGGAATGTGGCAACTATTGCGAATTCTAAAAAATTAAAAATTTTAAAAATTAAATTTTTTCAATATCTCTAAAGCTTACGATGTATAGATACTATTGGCAATAAGTTTTTGCAAATTGCATTTAAAGAAAGTTTTATAAATTATATTCGCGCTCATTTTATCAAAAAAAAAATTATTGTATTCTCGAAATAAATTTAAAACTCAATACTTCAGAAAAAGGAAAATATTGGAAAAAAGAAAAAATATTTGAAAACACTTTTAAAATTTATAATTTGTCAACTTTGCTCTTTAATATTTCAAAACTATAACATAAAAATTTTGCTTATTTAAAAAATAGTTTCGCGGAAAAGTGGCCTCGCTGCTTTCATTTTTATAAGTAGAGAAAGCTTTGAAATAGCTTTTCAGTGAAAGAACTGAAAAGCTACAAAGATTATATGGCATTTTATTTCAAATAATAATTGAAGACGTTTAGTAGGTGCATTGACATTATCGCGTAATAAATGAAGGGAAAATATTTTTTATTTCGATTTTAAAAGTTTCAGTATGGATTTAAAACGGATCGTAAATTCAGTGTCATATGGCGTGCCTTATATTACTCTACCAAATGGTAGTAAAATGCCAATGATAGGCTTAGGAACATGGAGGGTATGTATGGATATGTGTAGGGGTTTGTATTATGTCTCTGAGTTGACCGTGAAATCGCAAAACATCGTAACGTCATTATGCACAATTGTTTTTATAGTTTCGAAGGTCACTGAAGGCAAAAACAAAATAAAAAATTTGCATAATTCCTATTTTTTATCCACAATAAGTTCTATTTCCTTGATTCATTCCTTTGGGGAAAATTATAAAAACTTTAAATACAATTAATAATATGCAGTACGCATTTAGCTGCTTAATTTTCAATATAAAATTAATTACGTTGTTTTATAGCTCCAACGAAAAGCTTTTGATGTTGTTAAAGACGCGCTTGATGTGGGATATAGACATTTCGATTGTGCTCATATATACCGTAATGAACCGGAAATAGGTGAAGCGTTTAAAGACGCTTTTGAACAAGGTTTCATTAAAAGGTAACTTTTTCCGATTCAAACCTTTCAATGGAAATGAAAATTTCTATTTTATTCCCTACAAATTAGAGATGATATATTCGTTACTAGTAAAGTGTGGAACACCTTTCATCATCCCTCAATGGTAAAACAAGCATGTCACACTTCACTGAAAAATTTAAATTTATCCTATTTGGATAATTATCTTATACACTGGCCTATGGCTTATAAGGACGGTGAAGAACTTTATCCAAAAGATGAAAATGGTAAACCTATTTTTTCTAATGTTGATTATGTCGATACGTGGAAGGCCATGGAGGAGTTAGTTGATGCTGGCCTTTGCATAAATATAGGTTTATCAAATTTTAATATGTCCCAAATCGAACGTGTCTTAAAAATAGCCCGCATTCCTCCGGCTAATTTACAAATTGAATGTCATCCTTATCTTAATCAACAAGAATTAATGGAATTTTGTAAATCACATAACATTGTGGTAACAGCTTATAGTTCCTTGGGTTCGCCCAGTTCACCATATCCAAAACCTGGAGAATATCCTATATTACAAAATCCAACGGTTCTTAGTTTAGCAGAAAAATATAAGAAAACCGCGGCTCAATTATTACTGCGTTTCCAGTTGGAGCTTGGCAATGTTGTTCTACCAAGATCGACAAGTAAAGAACATATGCAAGAAAATTTCGATATATTGGATTTTAAAATAAACCCAGAAGATATGATTATATTGAATAATTTAAACTGTGGTGGACGTTTTATGATAATGGACGGGTGAGCCTTATCGTATATTATTTAATTTTTTTAAATACTTATTTTCTTATCTTCTCCAGAGCGCAAGATCATCCTCATTATCCTTTCTAATAGAAACAAGAAAGTTTCCTTAAATGAAACACAGCGCAACTAAAGAAAAGAATAAGAATAATTGGAATCTACCACTTGGTCTCATCAACCTTTTCTAAATGAATGACTCGATGCAGAACATAAAATACGACGTTTCGTTTCAATTTCGTTTTGTGAATTTGAAATGCAGAACAAAAGGTGTTGTTAAATTATTTTTTAATTAAATATTTTTTATAAAACATAAAATAACATTTGAAATATTGTTCTCACTTCGAAAGTTTTTTTAAACTCATACACAACATAACGAGACGGACTGTTAATAATTCTAATCGGAAGTGAGTGTTGATTTTCTATCCTATAAAACTCCTCTCTTACAACTTAATGGAAAACACAATCTCAATTCTTTCTAGCTTTATCTATAGATCTTAATATAAAAAAAGAAAAAAGAACATGCGCTATTCTAGTAGGCTTTTAGGCTCTATAAGCAATAGATTGTTACCTTGATTTTTAGAAAACTCCTCTTTTTTAAATTCCATTAAACTTTTAAAATTGAAAAAATATACCAAAAACAGGCTCGTTTATTCTTGTTAGATTTATTCACATATATTGTCCATCACTCTTCGTATGCGCCCTCACCGTTTTCATCATTTTCATAGTCGTTGTTATCCTCTTCTTCCTCCTCGTCGCCGGCTTCATCATCTTCTTGTTGTTGTTGATCCCACCATGACAATACACCCAAACCAGATTCATTAATAGCAGCCTAAATTATAAATAGAACAAATAATACTTAATAATTCATGAAATGTTCGATCATTCATTTTATTATCTACCTACAATTATGCGATATGGTGTCTTGGATTCCGAATTAGTACCTGTTGTACCTGTTGAACTGGACGGCGTCGAGGTGTTCGGCTTTAAAGTATCGTTTTTTGGTGGTCCTATGGGTGAACTTTCTTCAAAAATCTCTCTAGAAACACGAAATTTGATAGGCTCTCCTATATCCATAAAGAGATCATGTTTACCACCATCTTCCAAAGGATATTCCCACACCCACGCCTGTTCAGTTTCATCGAAACGAGAGGGGTGTTGTAATGCTGTGGGTGGTATAAGTATATCATCGAAAAATCCTAAAGTAACATGCACACCCTCATGACTACAACTGCGTATTTTGCCAGTCAACACATTGCCTATTGAGGGTCTAAAAACTATATAACGGAATGTTACTTCTGTATGGGAAGCACCATCGCCCGGCAGTATAATCGAATCCTTAAGTGATACTATATCCTTTAAAGCTATACAAAGACCAACATTTAACAAAACCTGTAAGAATTAAATTATATTTCATTTATAATACAGATTTAACAATATGATGATTAATGCTCACTTTATTCGCCAATTTTCGATTAATTTCATCACGTATAGCTTCTATTAGTTTTAAATTAAATTGTTCTGGTGCTATACGTATAGTATCTTTGAGTTCTGCTAAAGCAAACATTTGTATTGATTTGTATAAATTTTATAAATTCTATTATTGAAATGTACAATTCAAAATTAATTTAATTGGAACTATTGGCGTTTTTGTTTTGTTTTCCCAGTTTCGTAAACATGTGCTCAATGTCGCCGGTGTTGCTAAATGTTTGGCCAAAGAAAAATAGAAAAGGCAGAGTTGCTATTATTTATTACAGTTGATTTGTGGAAGAGCTTAAAATTAAATAAGCAGAACCAAAAATATATACACAACACATTGAGTAGTTAATAGATTTAGTTAAAAAATAATGAAGAACGGCAACACTGGCTCTGAATTTTCTTTCCCTCTCTTTTTTCTCTTGAAAACTATAAAAGCACACACATTGTTAAGGAAAGCTTCACTTTTTAATAATTTGCCGGTGGATTATTTTTTGTGCCAGCACTGCATTACAATTAAAAATAAGTTTTTTTTCTTCTAATAAGTGAATAAAGAAACTAGAAATTCTTATCTTGAATAGTTATTAAACTATATAAAATATTATTAACAGTGTGAGAAAAATAAGTGATAACTAAAAACAAAATGGTGAATGTACCCAATGTCATCCTGAATAGTGGACACCCAATGCCAATTTTGGGCTTGGGAACATGGGGTGTAAGTAGAAAACAAAGAAAATAACTGTTAATAAGTGGTATTTATTTTGCTTTCCTAATGAAATTATAAGTATTTAATTGATTAATTATGCAAAATAGCATATTTCCTACGTCTGCCTTTTGCTTCCATTCATCTCTAGTGTTAGTTATTTTATATAAATATGTGCATTAAAAAGTGCATTTTGCTTTCAAGGTCAATGGGTAGGGAGTAGATGAAAGAATTTTTGTATCTGAATGCAAATGAGTGAATAAAAATTCTCTATCTGTGGTTGCCAGAGAATGCTCTTGAGATATAATAGGGAAGACGTAAAAACTATAAATATTTTAAATAATAGAATTTTTCAAGTAGAGTTGTAAAAACACTGAATGATTTATCATCTGCTACTGTGACTTAGAATATAGTCAGGAAGACTATTTCAGAACATATATAAGAGGCGTATAAGCGACTTAAAGTGGAATATTTTGAGTACCTTTAAATTGAGTTCTAAAAGTGAGAGATACGTCTTTGCGAATAGGGTTGAGGAAGAAGCCATTATAATGACACATCCACTTGAGGCCCCATTAAGCACTATTTCTCTATGGAATTGTGAGACACAACCATGTAACCATGCTACGTAAATATAGGGTTCATATGTATATCGGCAAGTCGGGCCCAGGTAATTTTTTCAAAATTCATTTTATCCTTTTTGCATAACTCCTATTAAATATATATAAAAAATTACATATCGTGACAATAAAAATGCAAGGATTTCCGAGTGATGGCTTTGCTTTGTTTGTGACCGCTTTCAGTTAAACAATAGTTTATTCAATAGGAGTATTAAATATATGTATATTCCAATGAAATGTTTGTATCCTCGACCAAAATGTTGACGCCATGGCAACAATGACAACGTATTGTACGATTCTGTATTAAAACGTCCCTCACATCCTTTAAAGAAAATTTTGTCTACGCCAAGATTTGATTCTTCGAAAAGGAAACGGTACAATAAACAACAGTAACTCGATACTAAACTTGTAACGATTGACCGCGCATTGATTGGACTAAGCTATGATTTTCACCCAATTCCAATTTGAAGGAAATAAATTAAGTTCATCCAAGACGATACAAGTAGAAGTAATAAGCAAGGAAGGAAAAAGTGGGAAGAGAGAGAAAACAAATATTTTCAATGTTTTTCAATAATTTGAATTTGATCTCATACAATATGAAAATTGAAAAGGAACAAATTTTCCATTCTTTTATCCCCCTCGCTTAAAAGCTCATGACTTGACTAGTGTGAAACTAAACAGGAATAAAGAAATCTTTAGAAAATATTCCAAATGGTATTCAAATTTCAGCTATGCAAAATCCGAACAAATTCCCATAGCAAAATGTAGGGGAACCTAAATCTGATATTTTTAGAATTACACACTGCGGAGTATATAATCTTCTCTAACAAGGTTTAGATGTTCTATAGTCTATGACTCCACCTCATCTCCACGACCCAGCTGAGGATAAATTAAGAAAAGAAAGAAAGTAAGGAAAGCGAAGAACAGCAATTAGCCAATGCATATATAAATTCTCTGTCTGAAGATATATCCCTAGCCGGTCCAAGCTGTTTATAAGCAATGTTAGAAGTCGGTAGCCTAAGCTCTGCAAAATCTCCGATATTGATAACAATGTAATTTTCTCAGTTAATCGGTTTGTTTTGAAATTAATGAAAACCATTAAATTATGTTTAATCATATAATAAAAACTACAATTAAAACTACATTTATTAATCAATTTATGTCGCATAGAAACAAATTGTTATTATCAACCAAATTTAATTTAATTACAGTATAATATGTACTGATATAATTAATGTCATATTTAATATAAATTACAACTTTTGAAGGGGTTACTTGTGTATTTCCTTTGCCTATTTGTTATATTTTTTTTTTGTATTAATTTAAATCTAATGGCTTATAGTTATCTGCAGGGCAATTTTTAACTTTTCGGCATCATTTTGCCAATTATTTATAATAGTGCTTGTTTCTTATTTAACAAGATTAGATAAGAAATAGGAAAAAAGTTTAACACAAAATTTATTGAAGTCTAGAATGTTAGGCATAATAAAAAGGTTTAAATGTATTTGGTGGTTGACCTTTAGTTATATAATATATAGCTAAGCAGAGTCGAAACAATTTAAATATTTTTATTTTATACATATGTATGTATAACTTATAACGCTGACCAAAACAGTTTTGTCTACAAAATTTATTGATTAACTCTACGTTACTACGTTACTTTTATTTTAATTCATATCACAAAAAGAAAGAATTTTATCTTTAAAAATGATTTTTTATTATTCAATTTAAATTTTAAAAAATGTGAATATATAACATTAATTGTGCAGTATATCGAACATGAAAAACTGTGATATAAATCGATATCACGTTTCATTAATTTATTTATAAGTAAATAATATATAATCAAAACTTTTCAAGGAAGTACAGTTTTAGCAACAGACTATCGTATATTTTATAAATAAATATTGAATTATTATTTAAAAAATTTAATATACTTCATTCTTGTTTGCGAATTACATTTGATAAGAATGTGTTCATCAAATAGGTTAAATATATAGATAACGAATCTAAACACTAACAACAACGAAAAAAGTAGGAAACATTATCAGGACTATATCTACGACTAGAAAAATTTTACATAATAGGTGTCCTAACCATGCAAAGCCCGTTATTTTCTGCCTTCTGTAGAAAGCTTGTATACTCCACTCAAAAAACCCCCCTCACATTCATAATTTCTATCATTTGAAAGGAATATTGAACATTGTTCTTAGCGAAAATTTACAATTAAAAAAAAAAAAAATAAAAAGAAACTTAAATATAAGTTAAAAGTATAAAGCTTAATTAAATTTGCGTCAAACATTTTTTGGTTGAAGAAAATAATTTCTTTTAGCTTTAAAAATTATAATTTACAATAAAATCCCCGTATCACCTGATTTTAAAACCATATTTTTCTGAGAAATAATGTGAAAATTAACATTATAATTTACGCTTTTAATTTTCATCATTACATTACATTTTATATTTCACTCTAGTTAACAGATTTCACACAATTTTAATTGTTTTGAACTTGTACGTTTAAATTAACAAATACATAAATTTTAAAATATATGAATTTTTATTTACAGTTACTTGAAGAAAACTTATTTTTAATTGAATATTGCGAAATTAATTGTAATCGAATAAATTTTTCTTTTATAGAGTCCCAAAGGTGAAGTAGCTCAAGCTGTTAAGGATGCCATCGATATTGGTTATCGCCATATCGATTGTGCTCATGTTTATCAAAATGAACATGAGGTAGGCGAGGGTATTGAGGCTAAAATTAATGAAGGTGTTGTAAAGCGGTAAGTACTTACTTATATTTAAGTATTCTTCAATTGTATATACAGATACAATATATAATTAATTATGGCGTTTGAAAATTGTTTGCAGTGAAGAACTATTTGTTACCAGCAAATTATGGAATACTTTTCACCGTCCCGATTTAGTACGTGGTGCCTGCGAAACAACATTGAAAAATTTAAAATTATCTTATATTGATATGTACTTGATTCATTGGCCAATGGCTTACAAAGAGGATGGGGATTTGTTCCCTGTAGATGAATCAGGCAAAACAGCCTTTTCCGATGTTGATTACGTTGATACCTGGAAGGAAATGGAAAAATTGGTAAAGGATGGTTTGGTTAAGTCGATTGGTGTTTCCAATTTCAATAAGAGTCAAATTGAACGTGTATTGGCGATGGCTACTATACCACCGGCTACAAATCAAATTGAATGTCATCCTTATTTGACTCAAAAGAAATTGATGGAATTCTGTAAATCTAAAAATATTGCAATTACAGCTTACAGTCCTTTGGGTTCACCCAACCGCCCTTGGGCCAAACCAGACGATCCAGTCTTAATGGAAGATCCTAAGGTAAAATGTAAAATAAGTAATAATAAAAAAAATAATCTTTTGTATTGCTTTTTACAGATTTTAGCAATTGCTGGCAAATATGAGAAAACTGCAGCCCAAATTCTAATTCGCTATCAAATACAACGTGGCAATATTGTTATACCTAAGTCGGTAAATAAGAATCGTATTGCTTCTAACTTTGACGTTTTTGGTTTCGAACTAACGGCCGATGATATGAGTACTATCGATAGCTTTGATTGTAATGGTCGTTTTGTACCCATTCTCAGGTAAGTTATAAAAATTTCAGTTGAAATTTAATTTCTTTTAAATTATTTAATATTAAATTTAATTTTATACAAACAGTGATGCTGGAACTCATCCACATTATCCTTTTCATGATGAGTTTTAAACAACACTTATTATTTTCTTACAAAAATTCAAAAAAGTTTGGTAAAGAATTTTATATTTTAATTTAGATTTTGGGTTTAGTTGTTTTAGATAAATAACTAATATTGCTTGAATTTAGTTTAATTAATAGAAATTTGTTATATTTAGAAATTTTTAGTTATATTTAAGTATTTTTATGTTCTGTTTACTACTATAAAATACATTTATTATTCGGCTGATAGTGGTAAAAGCTTGGTGATTGTTAATTTTGAACCCCTTTTACCTACTTGTTATTAATATTTGTAGAGATTTTATTTCAACCGTTCCCAACAATTCCAGTCCTTTTGGTTACTTACCTTACATAATTTTCTTAAACTTGTTGCTTATTACCGATAATTGATTGATTTGTACTTTCTACTCTTATATTACATTTACACATATTGTCTTTTTGGTTTATTTTTCTTTAGCGCTGCTGGTCATCCCTACCATCCTTTCGAAAATGATGAATATTAATTTCCTGTTTGGCGTCTTACGAAATTTACTACCATCTGCTATGCTGTATTTACTATTTAATAGAGCCGGCGAAGCCTTAAAAAGCTGAATTTTTGAATACTACTAAATATATACAAAATAATAGTTTGTAGTTTATGAAATGAGTATTTTATAAAAATAACACGTTAGAAAATTAAAAAAAACATTGTCTCTAAGTGCCTGGTTTTAATTTGTTTTTATTGATTTTAATGACCTGAAGGCGAAAAGTTGATCATATGGTTACACTTCTATACTGGAAATACTGTAAACTACTGGCTTCCTGTTTCATCTTTCGATGATTTCTTCGTCCGGATCTATAATAGCCATTTGTTAATGGGAATTTTCTGTAAAGGCCTCGAGCTGCTGCCTCACGATAGATTGGATTAAGACTATTTTGGTTGTTCTTGGGGCCTAGCTTTTTTAAATGCAGAGTCTCAGTGATTTTCGTCGAAAGTTAGGCTGTCCGGTGTAGGTCACCCACCATTGGTCTGTGATTGTAAGGATTAAAATCACTGAAAAGTGGATATTTGAAGTAACTACCGGGAGTGTGGGGTGCTCGTTCATATTTGCTTAGCTGGTCTGTTTTTTTTTTTTGGTTTCTGGCCTTATACCTTATACATTTACTTATTTATTATAATTTATCATTTTAATTTTTATTTCTTATCTGGAACGACCACAATGGGTTCAATGATCTCCTCTAGTCACGAAAATGCACGTAACGAACGAACCAATATCTGTACTCTAGTGGAAAACTAGGGTTCTTAACACTCACAGCAAAACAATCGAAAATTATTGCATTCCATATCAATATAAGATTAAAAACTATTTTATATAAACACTCCTTTTGTTTTTTAATTTCCTGTTATGCCTTCTTCCTTATTGTAATCGTGTTCCACTGAGTACTTTGTGATTATTGGCGCGACTACAAATAATACGACTACCCATAGTTGTTTTTATTACACTTAATACTTTCATTGACATTTTAATTTTAAGCCACCGGCTTAAACTGCATGGCCACACATTAAATAAATTGATAAATTTTACGTATGTTTGATATTTTATTTCGTTTAACACAGCAATTTGATCAGTCAAATTTGATGTATCGCCATGCCCCGTTATTAACCATTTGTAAACAGTCTGTCAAATGTTGCGCGCTTTTCTACGCTTGCATTTATTTTTTGCGTAAGTTTTACTCGGTGTTGTAAGTCGTGTAAAGATGACTTCGGCGTTAGTAATTAAATTAAATTTATTTTTGAGAAATATTATTTATGAAGCCATGTAAATAAATTAATCATTCTGAAATAAAACGTAGTGGTGCTGAAAAAATAAGAATTAGACGCAAAAAGCAAAAATAGAATTGCAATATTTTCCCTTAATAAAAGATCATATGGATCCCAGCGCAAAGAAAAAATTTTCTGCGAAAGATTTAAGACAAATGCCTTGGAAAATAATATATAAAGTTACAAGTTTAATAAATTCCGACGCAATACTTTTACAAGTACGAAAGATAAGAAAGCCGAGCAAAGAAAAACGTAAACGGAAGACATGGCCATAAAACATGTCTATGATGGGAATACTCTAACAGTGTACAAATGGTCACGATTCACAACGCACCGTTAATAGAAATGAAACTTATATTATATTAACTTACTATTTGGATCACGTATAGGCGGATATCCCTGAAGTATTCAGTCCATAGGGATAAATTACTCATTTTCAGGAAAAGCTGTTTAAAGGTACGTGTGTAGTGTTGTATTAGGTTTATTCTAAAAGAAGTAGAATAATGCAAAAAAAGTTTACTATTTATATAACTTTTGTGGCTCCCTAGCGGACAGGTTTATGTATACGTATAATAGGCCACAGGTAGCATCCCCTTAAATAAAATAAAAAATAGTCTACGGAGAGATTAGGTTTATGTTGGAAGCGTAGATTGCCACTGTATTAGCAGTGGTACAACTTCACTTGTAATGGAAAAGAATCTTCAGTACAAGAAAAGCGGGATCAACTGGAAGCAGAAAAAATACTTAGTTTCGCATGTAATTCACTTTTAATTCATATAGCCTGCAGAAATCAGAGCTACCATCTGCTGACCCTGTCTCCAAACGGATAATAATTGCTCGCTTACCTACATAGCTTCCAATCAACTATAGTAGTACCGTCTATATTCTCATGCATGATTGATGCGTGATCCGCGATTTTCCTCAATAATAACAAGGAGGAGCATATTGATGGTAACGCTACTCCGATTTTCCGAGAAAAAAATGCTTTTCAGCTCAGATGTGACGTGACATGTTTATAGTCCTCCCAAAGCTTTCAGTATTGCCTCATTATCTATACCAACGGGAGGCTATTTAATTACAGTGCAGTGTATTAGGACCACAAGATCAACTGGTCTTATTCTAGTGAGCAACATAAGACATGTTGGTTTATGTTATTAAAAGATATACTCTTTTATCGACAATTCTTTTAAAAAATTTCAAAAGGATATTAAATGCTGCTTGTTTTGTAAACTATTTAATGCACTCTTACTTAGCTTTCTCGTAATCTTTTTTTGTGTGTAGGCACTTCCAAAATATTCTGATCACTGACTTCAGTTAAAAAAAAAACACTTTTAGGGTTTCTATGAAATTTTATACACTTTTTAATACACTCTCTTTTTATCTCGATAGCTCATATTCTTTCTCTTAGAAATGTTGAGTGTACTAGATTGCAATGATTTTCATTGTGCATTCGTTTTAATGTGCTCCAAAGTTATAGTGAAATGGGAAGCCATGCAAATTCATGGATAATTGTATATTTTTTATTATAATTTTTTTGTAAAATATTTGTTAAAATCACTTATTATTATTTTAGTTTTGTTGATTTATTTCAATTAAAAGCACTGATTTCGAATGGTGCTAGAATTTAATTTTTTTTATTTCAAAACAAATTCAAAATAATTTAAATATTTTCTTTAACTCATCTATGCACCAACCGATCTCAGTTCTTTAAAATTGAATTGAATTTGAATCACTTCTTTTCTATTTAATAAGTAATCTCAAACACACTGGGTTTATTTCGTAAAACAAATAATCCTTTAAGCATATTGTAATCCTTGCTCTTGTAACTGTATGGTTTGGCTTTGAATATCCTTTAATTCTGTAAGTTTTGTAAAATGCCTGTATGCGTATATTGTACTGACAACTGTTGTGTCATGTTTAAAGCTCTTGCTTTTGTCAACTGTTTAATGTAAATTTGAAACCCCAGCTTAAATGTAGAAAACCTGTTACAGCTGAGAAAACTTTTACAAAAGATTTAAATTCTACTTTTATAGTTTCCTACTCGTCGAATAAAAAGAAAAAAGAAAGAAAATAAAAAATGCCACTTATGTGTGTATTTATGGTCGTAACATTATATTGTTATTAAAATCCAATTTTTGAACAGTAACAGTGACAATACATCGTCACTCTCTACCATTATAGACTCTAGTTGTTTTTGTTTAATTGCTTTTGTTATTACTGTTTTGGGTTTGTCTCTGCAAGTAATTCTTTATTACATACTACCTACCATATGTATAAGCTGATCTTAATTTTTTTTTTAAATCCTTGACAACGTTTTTATAGTAACGGTTACTTTAAGAACTGTGCTGCCAGATGCATAAATGCACTTGTTTAGCTTAAAATTGAATACTTTAATTTATTATTTCAAAGTCTAATAATCATTTTTCATATATGAACAACACTCATGCAATCTACTATGAAAACATAGAATTTCTGTCAGGGTCAAGGCGATCCAACTCCAGTCTGTTTTCCATGCAGAGAATATAGAAAAATGCTACCTCTGTTTATAATTCTTTATCATTTAGAGTTTTGAATTATCTTATTGTTAAAGTAATGTTCATATACAGCTGTAATCAGTCACTGTAACAGCTATCTAAACAGAAAGTAAGAATTCTAAGAGACTTTGTCTGTATCTGGGGATTAGCCCGCACAATATAGAGAGGGTTATTCACTAAGAGCTATAAGGTGGTCGGGTTTACACCGCTAGTTATTAATGAAATTGGGACAAGACTTTTCGATAGGCGAAATACTTGAGGGTTAAACTGAACACTTGAACACTTAGGGGTTTTAATACATACAGCATTAGCAGAAACTGAATAGATAGGAGCTGCGGTATAGAAAACTGGACTGGATTCTAGATTTTCGGATAACCTTAGGCGTAGGAGGCTATACAGTGTTTTGAATTGGGCTTTCTGGTTCTGAGAATTATGGGTTGCGAACATAGAAAGACTAGTTGCTCGTAATAGGCTATACATTCGTTCTTACTTAAAATAACCATTTTTGGTCCACCGTAAAAGAGAATGTACATCTGTGGTAATGTATACAGATATTTTAACTTTACCCGAATGCTATTGTTGTCATCATTCAATTACAAAATAATTTAATTATTTCGTTACTTTTGTTTTTCACTAATAGACGTCGTTTTCCGAAAGTTAAATTTTATTTGTATAAGTGCGCAGTGAATTTGAATAGATGTATAGGTGTGTACTAGTGTATGTTTGTCGGTAATATAACTCAACCGTTTGTTTGTTTGAACGCCCATCTTTTAGTTCCTTGGTTGTCTTTAACATAATAATTAATTAGAATATATGTAAAATTAACTACGTGCATAAAGTTGTTGTTGCTTTCGTAAATATTAGACTTTTTATTATTATTTTAAAAACACATATAATATTACACCTACTTTCTGAAGATGTTGTTTTTCTTTTGTACATGCATTGTCTATCAAACGGATTTGATTTTCTAAGCAGTTTTATTGTTTTTTTTTAAGAAGGAAGCCCTTCACCAGGTTGACGTTACGGATGCAGTTACCATAACAATAAAAAAACCTTTTTACAATAAAAAAAAATTAATTTTAATCTTCTGTTTTATTTTCAATTTAAAACATCTTGGCATAACGGTTGTGTGTTATTTTTACAATATGCGGTTTTCTGGGAGGCATCTTCATCATTGTCTTTAATTCACAAACTTTTAGGTTGATCTACAATGAATTAGTTAGCATAGACTAGATATTATTCTTACCGTACAGTCTATAACTGTGTCTAACAGCAAATTAATTCTTGCTTCAAGGAAAGGTTTCTTTTTTTTAATATGAGTGTTTACACTCACGAAAAATGTAATATGCTTATGGCATGTCCGCTTGTTGTGAATTCACCATTATGGAGTACCAACGTTATTTCAGTAGAAATACATATATACCCCATACCCAATACATATATAGGATGGGGATGTCTCGAGCCTAATATGTTGAATTCGAAGTTTGTCTGGGTAATATTGAAGCGACATCGTAGATATGCTCTCTATCCTTCACCACAGTAATAATAATTCTATACAAACTTTCTTAACTTCTGACAGTCCATTCCTCTAAGATGAGTCATGTCTTGTATAAGATCCTCTCTAAAACATTGGGATCTCGAATTGCACTATTCGTATGTGGAGCATCATTTTCTGTCCCTTTAAATCTAAACTGAATAAAATCTGATGTCAACAACAACCACATCATTTTTAATTCTTAGCTTTACAATTTTTTTTAGATCGAGTATAATGGAGTGTATAGGCCCAATCACCTCAAATCTATTCATATAAAAAATTTGCAGAAAAACAAGAAATAATTTAATATAAATTACGCAAGTTTCTTTATGACTATTTTGCATCAACTTGAAAAGTATTTTAACGGATTTCATTAATTTACGAACACTATTTCTTTGAGATTAAACTGATTTCGATATCAATTTCATTTTGTAGACTTTTTCTTGTGCGCTGTTGTCTTCTTGCGAAAAGAGACAAAGAGAGAGGCGAATAATGTGAATTCCATGTTCTTATGTTACCTGTTGGATGGCTAGAGTATATTTTTCTTACAGAATTCTTTTTTTAAATTTTGAGACAAAGAAGTATAAAAATATAGTTCTTATATCTTTTAAGTACTTCAAGTAACCTAGTCTTTATAGGTTCTGTATGTGCGATAAATGTATCTTACATATGTATGTATATTTGCTGTTTATTGGCTAGTGAGATGGCTCACTCAATTTCCATCTGCTTACTTTCCTGTCGGTTTTGATGCCGTCTGTGATTTACTCTCCATAAATTCGAGACCAAAAGGTCTTATAACGTTTCAAACGTTCTTAATTTGATCTCAAATAATTAAGTAGAATAAATAAAGTAGATTAAATCATTTTTCAGGGAGTGTTTTTATGTATTAATTAATATATTTGTTGTCCTTTTGAATATATTCGCCCGAAAGATATGGAGAATACAACTGCATATGCAGTAGTTAATAACGGCATCATAGTATGATTCTCCATAACCTCCATGATTTTTCTCTATTTTTGTAACAGAATATAGAGCCATCCAGTTTCCAAGTTCTGCTAAAAGAAAAACTATGATCTTTTCTGACAGCCTCTCAGTAATGAACGTCATCTGTAGTCTTCTCAACATCAAATAGAACATAATAAATAGGTTTTGGGATTTCGAAATATCTAAGTTTTGCAAAACTTGATCTCTACCTGTGTATAACTAAATACATAAGCGATAAATTGAATAAGAATGTTGTAAAGCATTAAGAAGTAAAGTAATCATCGATCCAAACAACACTAGTCCTTTCTATCCAACAACAATACTACTAGACTTTCGTTCACGTATACTTACTAAAGAGAAGCGCCAGTCTTCTCCGCAACAGAGAATAGTGTTCAACTATTAAGGATATGGTCAATGATTGCCTAAATTTATGAAGTAAAATAAAACATTCTTTCTGAATAATGACCATAATTTTCTATTCCTTAGAAAGGTTTAGTTTCGAACAATTTTGTCGCTTAAAAAATAGTTGAGAGGGTATTGCCTTTATATACCTTCATATGATTGTTGTTTCAGACAAAAGTACTTTTAAACTTTATAAACGTAAATTACAAAGGATTGTTTTTAGAAGTATAACAAGCAAGCGCTTGAAAAAGTGCTTTTACATGTTGCTTAACTTACTTGACCCTTACAGCTCTTTAGTCAGGATTATGACCTAGCTTCTCACACCAATCTGGTTACAATTTCTGATCCATCCTGACAATATAATGGAGGCTATTACTAGCTAGATAAGTTCTACCGATTAATTCTGGTGTTGACAATGCCAGAGAAGAAAGATGTATTGGTTAAAAGACACAGTTAAACGAATTGAAAACTACAAGGCGTATCATATAAATATATTAACACTTGACGTAGTCTAATATTTCTTGGATTCATTGATTGTTCGGACAAAATATATAAAATATGGATTACTTGTACTTGTAGTGTGCGGAAGTAAATCTGGTTGTGTTATAAACATTAAAATATACTCATGATCTGCCAAAAGGTTGTCGTTTTATCACTATTTTATTACATGACTTCCAAAGTAATCTTCAGGTCTAAAATCTATGGCCTTATAGCAAACTTCTGCAAAATGCCCTTTCAACATCACGGATTTATTAGTGGTTCATATTCAATAAAACTTTTCACACAGACGTGTCTGTTCTAATGTTAAAAATGATTAATTGATTATTTCCGTCAAATGATTAACGACATAAATGAGTTTTTATGTTCCTGGATTTACTTTTTTGTAAAAAAATATCCATATACACATATACACTTCACAAATGATCTTTTAATTAAAATTTCTGTGATTGTTAACTAACTTTATGGTTTCTAATACATTTCTATTCTCAGAGAAATTTTACAATTTACATTAGAATTACTATAACGAATTTGCTTTTCAGTTATCGTCTGTAATACCATTTTTGGTAACTGGCGATACAACTGAAGTTTAGTTGTCACTCATAAACAGCCATTATTAAGATATAAATAATATAAATTATTGAAAAAACAGTATATACAATATTATTATGATCTTAAGGCTGATATTTATAAATTAACGTAAGAGTATTGCAATTTTATTATTCATCTTAAGAATACAATCTTTATTTAGTTTCGGGAACTGGTTTGTAAAAATTCCTTGAAACCTTATAATTTCTTTCTATAAGAAAGTACATATAAACAAACTATCTTAACATTAAAGAATCCAATCAAAATTAATTTCAAAAGCTCTTTTACAATAACTAAATTACATAAATTTCTAAATATTAAACAAAGTTTTGGTATAAATTTGAATTTCAGTGTAATTGTTTATTAACAAATTTAACTAAATTGTTTTCATTCCTTTTGCTTTTATTTTTTCTTCTTTACAAATCTAATTAAATACCAAGTAATTCTTACTTATACATAATTTAAATAATATATATAAAAAATCTAAAGAAATTTGATATACATACATACATACATAAATACATTATATATATATATACTGTTATAAAATATTGTTTATAAACTAAAAAATGTACATTCATATATAAATTAAACTAAAACGGAGTTTTTTGTTTTATAAAAAGAAATTATTTTGTTTTTTGTTTGTTGTAGTTGGTCTTTCACCACAGCGTATTATTTAAATTAAAGAACGTGGTAGTTAGGAGAGCAACAAAAAACTTTAATTTGTTTCAGCTCTTTCTTTTTGATACGCTTTAAACGATTTCTTTTTACGTTGTAGCTCCATACCATTTCGAAGTATCCGCTTCGGCAGAAGAAATGTTAAAATACTTAAAATGTTTTACCATTATTTTTCTTGGAGCCGTTATTGCGTGAATTTTGGCTGGACTTCTTGCGTCGCTTCTCGGATGACCAGTCTACATCGTCCTCATCATCACTGCCGGCATTTGTTTGCAGGTACGATGAAGAGGAAGATGAGCTGGCACTGTTGCTCTCCTTGGTGGCCAGTCGGCGACTTGCAATGCGGGATGAAATACGTCCCATACCCATGCACTTTTCCAAATGAGGTGCAAAGCGTGCCGCCGACACAGGCCTATCACAGTTGGGGCAGGTGCAGTCCATTGGTTTCTTGGCGGTGGATATGCCAAATATATCGAAATTTGGCATGTCAACAATGCGAAATGATGCTTCTGCATCATCGTCTGGCACACCATCGATGGCAGCCAGATTGCCAGTCTTGCGTAAATGATGTATCTCGATGAAGACACCCACAACTGCGTCGTCTAGCAGCGTTTGGAATAGATAATTGGCAGCCTCATCAAGACTTTTGGGATCTTTAATAATTTCTCGATACGATTTGAGAATGGCAGCTGTTGAGGTATTGGCATTCTGTGTTGTATTATTAGACTTTTCGTTAGCAGGAACTTTCGATGACGAGGACGTTGAAATTACTGTTGTTTTATTACCACTGTTATTGGAGGATGCAGCATTATTATTAGTATTCGGAGCGCCGGTTGACATCTCTTTTATTTTCTTATAAAATTCGTGTTTTTGCCGTACAAATACAATGAAAGAAAAAACTCTTTACATTTGATGATGTCTGTTGTGTTTTTTCTTCGCTTTTTGTTTATAGAAGCAATAGTAGCAGCAAGAGAGATGCCAGATTAAGGGGGAGAACGAGAAAAACAAAACAATCAGATGTTATTTGAGCAACATTTTGCTGGAGGAGAAATGTTTATATGCTCAAACGTTATAAGTACACAAGTAGTGCCACTGTATAGCTATATAATGACATCAGGGTACATGTTGCAAAACCGGCTTATTTTTGGAGAGTTTATAGTGTATTTTTCGCCTACGAGTGCAAAATTGAAATAACGGAAATAATTTTAAAATTAATATACTGAACATTTTAATATTAAAAAAATAGTCTGAGTTTCATATGATATAAGCATTAATAAAAGAGGCGAATGTTTTAGCCCACAATTATTGATATGATTTAGTTCCTACTGTATTAAATCTTTGATTTCTTAAATTACCTTTTGTTTCAAAAGGAGCATAGAGTTGTCACGAAGTACTCCCATTCTCTCATTGTTTGTTTTTTTTCAGTTTTATCAATCAATCAAGTTTGGTACTCTGATATCAGATTGGCTATCGACCTCTGCCTAGAGACAATTCCTTTCAGTGGTGAAAGGAAATCTAATCTTACTAAAGAACTGATGTGGTGTGACCTTTACATAATGTTAAAAGTGTTCCGGCTTGGATTATTGGATGTGGACAAAATCTCTTTGTCTTTGTTAAATTTAGTATATGCTTTGCAGTATCACTAAGGGTAAGTGATTTATACCACATATATTTAAAATTTGAAATGAACAAAATTGTTGCACAGAATGCAATACATTTTTTTATAAAAGTGAAAATACACCCAGTAAAACAATATTTCTACAAATGAATAAGAATAAAAAAATGGTTATAAATACCAACAGTGACAATAAACACAAAAACTTAGGTCTACATTAAGTTAAATAAAAATCAGCTGTCTGTTGGGTGCTGCCATATAATCTGGGAAAATGACTGCAACATAACAATCAGATGTTATTTAAGCAACATATTGGTAGAAAATAAATGTATATAAACATAGCTTCATTAATCAACCAATCTGTATTGAAGCCTCTAATAGACGTGGATAATAGCGTGCATTTTTTGAATAACGGTTAATGTAGGCAATTTTCCATCATATCTAAGTATTTCATCACATCTTTAAGTTCATCATACTTTGGAAACTCACCACAAATTTAATATCTAGGCAATAACTAAACTACCTTAATATTTCTGAAGATGCCATTATATTCCTTGACAGGGTTTGCAGTTGTAAATATCCGATTTTTTCTCCTCTTCAAAGTAGAAAGCTACAATTAGTTCACACAGTAAATTATTTCTCATTCATCCATCTTTACAGGAAACAAAAGGATTTCAGTACTGTCAAACCAATTTTTATGATTTAGTTTTTAGAGATTAAATTGTAGCGAGTAAAAATCGCTTACTAAGAATTTTGTGTATGTACATTGGTCGGTAGCGAAAGGCTATCAATTAACAGTGCATACGTTAAAGAAACAAAATTTCTGCAATTGTATTAAAAATAAGAAAACTCAAAAAGTCATGTTATTAGATGATAAACAAGAAAAATATAAACAATTTGTAGATAAATTGTTGTTAAGATGTCAGGAAATCCAAACTGAGAATGAGAGGCACGTTTTGAGGTAAAAACAAAATAATGTATGAGGACCTCCTCCGGTAGCTCATGTTTGCTCTATTTTTGTTTCCATAGAATTAATGTCATCAAAAAGATGATACGACGACGGGTACGGGATGTAGAAATTGTTAAACGACGTTTAGATCGCCATAACGATAACTGGCGTTCTTTGCCAATGGTAGCACCACATCCTAAAAGAAAAATTGAGCAGAAAAGGGGACCAAAACCCAAAAATAAGGAAAACAACACCAACGAACAAAAAGAGAAAAAACAGCGCAAGCCTAGGGCAAAAAAGACTAGTGATGAGAAGTCTGCTGTCACGAATAGTAATGTAATAGAAATGCAGGACCTTATAGAGCAAACACGATTCCAGGAAAGCCAAGCTCAACAATTGTTGATGATGCAGCAGCGTCAAATAAACTTAAAAAATGATCAATTACTTTGATTGTTCCTTAAGGTCCGTGTATTTAATATAAGGAAATTACGTTAAAGATTTAGTTGTAGCATAAAAATAGTTTTAATACAATTTACCGTGAATTTTTGCTCGTATTTAACTTCTGACAATGCTACGGTAATATTACAATCTTGCCTTTTTAACCATAACCCTCGAGAGGTGTTTGATTCTCATATCGATTAAACCTATGCATCCAACATAAGATATTTTGAGGAAAGTACTTTGATCTGGAAGTAATTACCTCATCTATCTATAGCGACAAATACTGATTGAATTGAAATCTTTGGAGAAATTGTTGAATTTAGGGCACAAGCTTCGGTTCTGTTGTTCATTCTTAGTGAAAATATGATTACTGTTGTGTTAATGGAGTTTCTATACTGCAGCATGAGCAATGAACTATACAAAATTTTATGCACATCTTGCGTAATGTAAAATTACACGTTAGATCGTTTTCTATTTCTTAATAGATATTTGTTTTAATGTCATTCAATTCTCAGGTTTCGTTAAATGTTTTGAATTCGTTTATTTCTTAAAATTATTCAGATATAAATTTTCTCCAATAAAACATATCAAGTGAAATTGGCATGTATATATATACGTAGCGATCGGGTGAAATTATAAATACATAAAAACTACAAATTCATTTTTTCTCGAAGAAAAACAGCAAAGCGTAACAACATATAGAGATGACACTTTCTTAACACTAGAAAAGGTTAAGCATTCTTATTCAGCTTGTCTCAAACGAGCTAAACGTTGGGTTAATTCATCCTGCTCGGCTGATACCTGAGTAGAGGCACCAATGGCGGAGGATTGTACACCACTGGGTAGTTCCATGTTGAGCTCCAATCTTAAAGAAATTTCAAAATTAATTACGTTTTGCAAATATCAACAAACAAGACCTACCCAGCTTCATCGGCCACTTGTTGAAGTAGATTGTCAACATCTCCTTGAGGCACTGATGTGGTTGTGGTATCGGACATGGTATTTTCCATAACAGAACTTTGAACATCTAAATCTTCGAATTGTTGTTCGAATTTTTCCATAAGCGAAGAGATTTTCTCTAAATTCATACCCTTCATGGCAGCATCCATAGCTTTAACCACACCAGCCATTGAACCGGTCACCTTGCGGGTGGTCAAGGCCGATTGCACACGACTAGCTACAGCGTCGACTCGGGCACTCATTCGTAAATAATTGACAGCTTGATTTTTCTGTCTTATGGCATTTTCAGCATGTATTCGAGCTACATCCATGTTGCCCTTTTGTATGGCCTTCTTTGCTTTGGCCTTTTCCAGCTTCTCTTCCTTTTCACATTTTTTGCTATTGCGTTCCAATTCTTTTACAGCAAATTTTAAATTAAATAAATGTTCTAAAATATGAAGAATAGTTAATACCAATTTAATTTTTTTTAATTATTGGCGACTTACTTTCCATTTGTGTGGTAGACATGTCGTTCCCCAGTTTGGCTGCTTGTTTTTTAAAATACGGAAAATATATAAAATTATTGTTTTTTAATTATTTATTAGAAAAATTAATACTTTTCTAAAATTCGTTTAATATGTTTTTAATTTCTTTATAAACTTCTTATTTTTATTTACTTAATTTTGCTCCGAACTTTTCGTTCTATATGATTCACTTGTTTTTTTCTTCTTTTGCTTCCGTAAATTCTTTCATCAAAAAAGACGTCATTCTAATCATATGTTTATCGCATTGTTGCATTTCTCGGGGAGTACCAGACCGAATGAAATGACTACATTAATATTAAATAATGCTTCTTAACTGCCAAAATTTGAATTTGATATAAGAATTTGACTCTTGAGATCGTAGGGTGTCAGCCTCGATTTGGTGACTGGTCCTAATTCTCCAATCCGCTACCTCTATGATTTTGTCGAAAGATGGGTCAGAAGAAGATCAGATGCCTTGATAGACTAGATCAGATTATTTCATGTTCAGAAGTCTTTGGCCTTCTACTGGCAGTTGTAGAACCCACTTTTTAATATAAATGCATGAGTTAATAGAACCATCGATTATAAATGCATGAGGTGATGTGTCTGCATGGATTGTAGATTCTTATTTCGAATAGTTCATGGTGGGATACTCTGTGGGTCGTAACTGAATGGGGTCTTTTGTAAGAACGTCGAACTACAGTTTTATTTTGTACAACAGCATTGATAAATTGCAGTCTTCATAAAAATATGGGACGAATACCTGTTAATTTGAGTGAAATACGTATCTCAGGTCTAGTAGTAGAAATGTGTAAATATTGCTCTCTTTCCGCAGTTAAAACAAAAGATTTTTTTTGCTCAAATAACCGGCGTTTATTACTATATACAATATATTATCCACTATAACTTTCTATTTTAAATCAGTGAATTTAAATTTCATAGGAAACACTGGTGTTCGAACAAAATAATGTTTAAAAGCATTTTCAGTTGAATAATTATATTCCACTTCGAAATTCCTAACGAGATTTGCTGTTGTGATTTCCATTTCTATGTCAACGATACGTTTACCAACACACGAACGTGGTCCAAATCCGAAAGGTAAATATATAAATGGATTTACATTCTTATTATGTACAGAGCTATCCTTGCGCAGCCATCTTTCTGGTATAAATTCATTGGGTTTGGGGAAATATCGTTCATCTCGAAGCATTAAATTGGAAGTCAACATAACATTTGTATTCTTTGGCACTTGATAACCGCTCAAACAGAGATCCATGCCAGTGGCACGCATGTTGCCAAAAATAATTGGATATAAACGTAGAGTCTCCTTGATACAGGCTCTCAAATAGGGCAAATTTTTGGTATTTTCCAAAGTAAATTTTTCAGTTTTGCCCACAGTGTTTAAAATTTCTTCACGTAGTTTCTGTTGTTTTTGAGGGTTGGTGGCCAAACAGAGCATTATACTAGCCAGAACAGTGGAGGTGACTTCAACTCCGGCAATTAACATATCTATAGCCATAATCATGGCAATCTTTCGATCGATTTTAATCAATTTTTCCAAGACACTATTTCCCTCCTCTTCACTATTAACGTTGCCACGCCTTTCGAGACGTTCTAATGCCTCTTTAGTGTATTTGTAGCATATATCGAAAATGGTGTCCAAAGATTTTTCAAAGCGTCTATAGGTAGGCGTTTTTATATATTTGTAAATCGAGGGTTTTATGCCCAATTCGTAAAATGCTCTGGTAAAGCTAAGCAGGCATTCGAATAGTTCTTTTGCTTCTGGCACATCTGAGGTATTTCTTATCAGACCCATCCGCTTATCTAAAGCCACTACGGCTACCGATTCGAATGATAAATGGTTTATATCTTTCGAGAAGGTTTCGGGAACTTCGAAACTAACGGGATCACGTATTTCTTTTATTCTAAAAAAAGTCAATCGATTATTAATTCATGAAGACTATCGCATACAATATAGGGTCTACCTTTGTATAAATTCACTATTAACTTTCTGCATTGGATCGATGTAAAGTCTAGCATTTTTAGGTTGCATTAGAACGGGATTTACAGCATGACGAAATTTACCCCATTGTTTACCGCTATAAATAATAAGTAATAAAATAGATAAGATGTAATTGACTATAATATAGACTACGTATATCTTTATGATTAATGTCGTATGTCCTAACATACTCTAAATCTATTCTTATTTGATAACAAAACCTGCAAAATTTGTTCACACTGTATACCATTTCCTTAACCCAGGAATTTTTTACTTTTCCCACAAATAGAGCCCATATTTAAAATTTATTTTTCGAAACATCAGCTAGCTTTGGCCAGACATCATACTAAGTTTGAAAGGGGATGGCTACTAAAAGATATTCTGTTCTGCTTCATGAAGACAGCTCGTTGTAGTTCCTAAACAAATCTGATGAGACTTTTTATGTCAAATCTGATGAGATTTGTTACGTCATTAGGTATATTTCTTGTAGCTTTTGCTTTGCTTACATAGGTAGGTTGCCACAAGTGGGCTCACTCGGATCAATGCACTGATCGAATGATCTTGCATTGAACTTTGTTTCAATTATAAGAGACTATCCATAAAGTTGAAGGTGAGTGAATGCTTGACTTTACACATTCATATGCTATTTATTACGATTTTCACTTACTTTGCAGCCACTCCTAAATATTCCTCGCCATAAAAGTCATCCTTTCTTAATAAGCGATAGTATGTAAGCAATTCATTACCAGGTCTAACAGGATATGGCCCTTCAGTACGAAATATTTTTTGATGATCGTCCAGATTGAAGGTTATCAAATTGGAATTCAGACCAAATAAACCCGGCATATAAAATATATCTCCATAACGCTGACGACACAAATTCAAAACATCGACAAACGATAAGTCATAGAATTCTCCACCTTTCATAAAGCCACGAAATATTTGAAATTTTGAGGGTCCCGGTATAGATTTGAAAGGCTTGGCCGTTGACCATTCCTCTTGTAAGCTGGTAACATAAGAAGGTTCCAAGTTTGTTTGATTGAGCTGTGAAAAGATAATGTTAATATCTGAAGTGCACTTATCAAATATTTTTCCCTAACCTTTACATCCACAACCGTTGAATAGCTTTTGCTTCTGATTAAATTTAAAACAACTTTTTGATGGTGACGACACAGCATCATTTTCTATTCTATTCGTACGTTTTAAAACAACCTTTTGTCCGCAAATAGTAAATAGAGACTAAAGGAATACAATCTGTCTGTCGGAGTTTCAGTGTTTGGGTGCTTTTTTATTAATTTTAATTGAAATTATTTTACGTAGATAATTTTGATAAGAGATGAGCGACCACCAATAGCAGAATATAAAATAATTAAATTAAAAAAAAAAAAACAGCGTAATATGCGCTCATTTAATTCGTGCATTTGAGAGCAATACGTTATGATTTTGATTTTATTCCATTTGACGATTATTTTATTTATTTTATGATTCAAGCCGGACTATATAATGCTCTATATTTCTGTATATTCGGTAGGAACTCATTTTATGCTATAAAATTAAATACAGCAGATGTTTTAAATCAAGTCTTTTAGCATGTCCTCTAAAACTGTTCACATATTGCAATCAAGCGTGTTCAATTCAGGACTGTCAGAGCGCCATTCTTTAGAGGAAATGGACGCTGGTAAGCTGTCAGGTTAAGTTAGGTTAAGTTAGGATAAGCTGGCAACCGCTTCAATGGGCGCAGCTTATTTTATTGCTTAATCTTCTAACGTGAGCACCCAGGAACCTGCTCTGCTGCAAATTCTGTTCTACATATATTCGTATTTGGGTTAGATCTGTCTGGTGCCTCTGCAAGTGGATAAATTACCAATTACTTCTTACCTTTGCCAAGGAATGGAGTTTTTGTAAGACTATTTGCTTGCCTCTTTGCAAAGAAGCGCCAATCTTATATGTAGGCATGCAATAGAATTTTCCGTGGTGCTTACTTCAGCAAGTGCGTCGGCCTTATTGTTATCTTCGATGTCAACACTCCTTAACGGAGTTAAAAAAGCTGCAGAACTTGCTTAATTCAGCTCAGACAATCCGGCAAAAGCACGATTCCTTACGGGGCTATCGAAGGATGCCTTATTGCCGACAAAAAGATGTCATCGTTTTTGAGTTCGTGCATCATCATCTTTAGAGATGAAATTGGTGTCGTCATCGAAGAAAAGTAGAGAAGTGTTGTCGCCGTAGCCTCAGCATCCCTTGCTAGTGTGTAACCAAGTTTCCCTTTTCATCCCTCCAGGCTTGAAGCCTTCGGTTAGACGCCTAACCCTTTGATAGAATTTGCGAACATCATTCCTTTATCTGCACATCCTCTCGTTTTTTATGTTCACTGTGCGTCTCTCCTCCCTTCTCTCTGAAGTTCTCGATAATGCCTCATGAACGCCTCAGCTATCTAATGCACAGACCGCGAGGCGTCAATGTGCAATTGAATCTTGGTTGCTACAAGACAGTAGTCCGAGTCGTTATTTGGATCTCTGAACGTGAGCGCATCTACTATTACATTGGAAACATGCCTTCAGTCAGCCACAATGCAATCTGTTTGGCTGTTAATGGAACCAGAGGTACCTTCCCTCCCCACCTTCCCATTAAAATCTCCTATCACAATTTTGGTGTCATGGGCCGGGCATTTATCGTATATGTAATCAAAATTAGCGTAGAAGGCATCATTAGCTGCAAGACGGTGAATCCTCTTACTACAAATTCGCAAATCATAGTCCCTTATACCTTATACGTTTGCCGTGGTTGTCAATCTTCGAGGGGATTTTATTAGAGGCTTGTGTTATCGCTTTCATTGTAGGTTCCAAGCCCTACGCACAATCCAAATTAAAAGTAAAATGATCGTTCTGGTGGACGCCATGTTGACCACAATCAGAAACTTTACCTTGTTTGCATGCATCCCATCGCATCCCAATGATGTGATGCCCTTATGAAGCAGTAATAAATATCCTATTGGGAATATAAAATATGTAAAAACGGTATGGCATCACTTTATTTACAATTTGACGTATTTTCTTTCACATCTTCATTCTATATTTAGCATTTGATAAATTTACATACAAAATACACCTTCTAAGTAAATAAGTTAATATAATTCTTTAAATTTTTATAAAACTATTATAATTTAAGTAAATAATTTACAATTAATGTTAAGAAATACAGTGAGTTAAAATTGATTAAAAAATTAAAAAATCCAAGATAGTTAAAACAAAAAACATATAAAAATGAGTGACGACGATAGAGATATTGACATTGAAAGTGATGTAAGTAGAGAATATTTAAATTTTATTTTGCAATGAAGTTTCCCAAGGGGGTGTAAACAAATAATATTTATTTTGTCTACAGGATGATAACGATTCAGATGCTGGCGGATCACAACCAACGCGTCACACCAGTACCCAAAATTTTACACAGGAAGAGAAACGGGCTCATCACAATGCTCTGGAACGGAAAAGACGTGATCATATCAAGGAAAGTTTTACAAGTTTAAGAGAAGCTGTGCCCACGCTCAAGGGCGAAAAGGTATGTATAGAAGAGGACAGACGGAATTAATGAAAATTTTCTTATTGAGTTCCTATTTAATTTAAGGCTAGTCGAGCCCAGATTTTAAAGAAAACCACTGAATGCATACAAATGATGAGACGTAAAATACAGGCTAATCAAAAGGATGTGGAAGAGATTAAAAAACAAAATGCTATTCTGGAAGCACAAAGTAAGTAGATAATAATATTCGCAAGCTTTTATGATAAATCGAAACGAAGGAAACCTTATTTCTATAATATTTTGTACTGATGATGATTTTTCTTACATACATACATTATTGATCATTACGACCCTTTAGTCAGGATTACGACCTAGTTTCTCTCGCCGAACAAAAAATTTTTCATATTTCGTTTAGTTGGAGATGTCTGACCTGGGGTTTGAACCCAGGCCTTACGTCTAGACCACGGTGATTTGATGATTTCTCTTAAGGGTTTAAATTTCTGTCTTTTAGTTCGTATGCTTGAATGTGCCAAAAGTGGTTATGTTATCGATCCGACCGAATATCAACAGCTAACAAATGGCGAACAAAATCTACAGCATGACAGTTCTGATGGTGATGAACAAGATTTTAGTCGTCGTAGTAAAAAAATGAAAACCTCCTATCAGGCATAGTAACTAATGGAACAATTCGATGATATGAAAGTTTAAAACTAAACAAATTTTATAATTAATTGCCACATTAAGCAAAAACAAAAACCAAAAACCACAATAATGGAAATCAAAACATGGACCTGTAAACAAATCAATCAATTATTGATGCATTAAATGTTGTTTTATTTTAGAAAAATATTACACAAACTCAAATAAGAATACAAATTCACGCTCACACTAACTAACACTGAATTTCATAACAAACGAGGGAAAGTTATTGCATACAAAAAAGAAAAGCAAAAACACTTTTTTACAGTTAACTTGATTGATTGAATTAAAGTGGATATATATATATATATAAAGTGGATATATATATATATTACATATGTTTAATAAAGTAGATTGACTTTTTTATGGTGTAGAATAAAAAAAACTTACAAATTATATGAACTTTCCCCACTCTCTTATATTATATTTTTGTGTCTTCTATGAATGTTTAATAAAATTAAATTTAAGCAACTAAAGGAAATATATACTTAACGTTTTTTATAATAGATAATACACTTTTATTTTTTTAAATTTGGCTGCGTTTTAGTTATAAAATTTATTGGATTTTTAACTTGATGCTTCACAGATCGATAGTGGAATAGCAAGAGAATAGCAAGAGTTTGTGCTGTCATAAAAGATTTTTATGAAAGCTCAACATAAACAATTGATGAGTGTTTTAGTCTAAAAGTACGAGTTGTTTTAAATTATTGTTCGTAAACATATTTGTAACTGAAATTCTTTAATTTTGTTTTTTGTAATATTCATTTTATTGTGCACTGTATTGCTGAGAAACATACGAGCGGAATAGTTAATAAGCATTGTACGATATAACTAATGCCTCCTTGTCTATATCACAAGAAGTAAACGACAGATTTTGGGAATATATGTATCGTTCTAACGTGTAAGAAGTGGGGGACACTATCGAATATTACCCCAAAACTTCTGAGGTCCCTAACTGTATGCATACAGTATAATAAATCGTTTAAATAGTTTTCTGTTTATAAAATTGAAATCTCTCTTCTTATTTTATTTTCAACACCACATACAATATAAAAAACACAAATAGAACGAATAAAAACATATAACACATGTGTCGACTACCACCATTCTTTCCCAGTCTTATAACACGCTGCATAGTGTTCCCCAGAAAACCATGCGTACGATCCATATCATCATCCATGCCACGTAAGAGTTTATCCTGATAACGCACTTCATTGCCGATATCGATGGTCAGCGATTTAAGGGCACCAATTTTTTGCTTTAATTCTTCAGCTGCCCGTTCGTTTTCATCTTCTAAAGCGTCGTGGGCTACATGGCTGGGTCCTGGGTTTTGATTTAGCGGTTGATAGGGATAGTTGTTGTTTCGTCTCATATTTGTGTTCTTCGCCAGATTGTTATTGTCGTTAGTACTGCAACTGTATAACGCGTATCACCTGAAGCATTTAAATCAGAAAATGAATTTAACCTTTCTGATTGTAAACAAAGTGACACGTACCTCTTCACGGGTTATTTTTGTTTCGATATGGCAAAATAATTTCTAATTTAGTTGAAGTGTATATTTATGGGAATGGTAATAAAATTGGAAGAATTTCTATACAAAAATACTTAAGTTTTATAACTTTTATTTAAAAAAATATATCCTTTCTGTCTATTTTAGTTTATTTTTTCTTTTGAACTAACAAGAAATAAAATGATGAAACAGCTGTAAAAAAAACTATTCACAATAGAGTATGTCAATGCATTTTTACGCTCAGAAAAATTATATGAAAGTGACTGAAGTAATACTTTCGGTTATTGCAGAAACTGAAATCGTGACCAAATTTATTTTTTTAGTGTACCATATGTGTTATATTTACTGTGGCAACTTTATTAGTTAAATTAAAATTCACAATAAGTCAGTATTAGAAAATTTTTGTTAAAAGCAGTCTTGCATCCGTCGCGGTTGCAGTAAAATTTTTTTCCGCTATCGTTCATAGAAAATTCATTGGCTGAAAACGCGAGAGAAATCAATAAACTGTTAATTAAAAGACGAGTCCTTAAATCGGTAAATATTATTTTGTTTAACTAATTTGTTCATTGTTTGATATAGTGTTACAAGAAACAGCTTTCAAGTTCAAATATATATTTTTTATATTGTACGTGGATGTGTGTGTATGTGTGTTTTTGTTTGTTTTAAATTGTGCAAGATTTTCACTTGATCTTAAAATATATCAATAAAAATATTTATTAACAAAAAAGATTATAACAACACATATAATTAGGTGTCTGAAAGCTTATAATAGCATTGAGAACGATTGTGCAATGTTAAGGGGGTCACAACCTTAACTTTTATTCAAGTTTCTTTTTTGTTTGTGGTTTAAATAATTGTGATGATGTTAGTAACGATATTGGTGAAAAAAAGTTAGTTCTTGTCACGGAGACGAAAGATGGAAATTAAAAATGGCATTTTTTTGTTGTTATTTATTATAAGAAAATTTTTGATTATTATAAAAACTATTTTATTTGACGCTTTTTTTTATTTATAGAAACGATTACTTGTTTATTTATCGTCTAATCTATACAAAAACAAAAATCCAATAAAAAATCACAGTAAACTGTTTAAGTGTTAGTATAAGAAAAAAAAGAGGAGGATATTTAATCAATAAACAAGTAGAGTGGTGCCAAAGCGCACATGGTATATTTCCTGATTGTTTGTTGTTGTTTTTTCTTTTTTTTTTGATTATTTTTTGGTACGAAGGTGACAACATACGAAATTTGCGCTATTTGTGCGTTAGTGCAAGAGCACTTAAAAATCTAGTTTAACAAGAGTGATACAACGCATAATTTATCAACGTTAGTCTTCATTTGTAAATATTTGTTTTTAAAACTATCTCATGGTAATTTATTATAAAACATTTTTTAAAATAATTTAGTAGTTTGCGAAAGAGAAAAATATGTTCTTTGGTTATAAGGATCTGGCGACCCTACAATCCAATCTTCCTCTCCGTCTTGCGGACTTGCATAATGTTCCAATTTCTATGATAGCCTCAAGCGAATTCAAAGTAAACATTTTTTCGGACATTTGTCCTGATTGCGAGTTTTGGGCAAAACCAACAATAAGCCTCTTTGGAATTATTGGGGAAATTATCAATTCATTTTCCACCCGTGATGTAGACCAGACCGTTGGATACAAGAGCCATAGGACTAAAGTTAAATACTACAGGCACGAAGTTTATCCTAATCGGAAGATGGGAGATGAAAGCTATTATAGAAGTCCTAACGGGTCATGGACTCTTGAGACAGAATTAAAATATCGTATAGGGATCAGGTAGTGTGTGTGAAAAGGCAAAAGAAACTTTCGGATCATGTTTTATGTCTTTATTTTTGTCAGTATGAACGTGGGCAGAAATGGTGGTGGATCTGAAGTATTGTAAGCTTGAGGATCTGATGGGGTTCATAAGGGGTATTGACTGACTAGGGCAACATCTTTAGAAATACATCTCTACCTATAAGGTATTATGTCACTTTGTGACGATGGTAATAGGTTAACTTCTCGTGTATTTTCTATTTACTCTCACTTTCTTTTCTTTCTGTTCTATTTTTTCTTTCATTGTGTCTTGAATCTTTTCCTATCTCTCTCTGGCGGAAACTAATTTTATTTTATTTTTAATTTTAGTTGTCAATTTTTCTTTCCTTGTTTTAACATAGGATTACAATGGATTGACCAATGGGTTTCTGGCTAAAAGAGTTTTACTGTTAATACAGTTGTACATCACCTTTCTGAACTAAACCTTTTTTTCATTTTTTTTCGTTCTTAATAGTGCAACTTTAAATTTAGCATACCCAATTCTACGCTGTAAGAATAATGGCTTTATCATATGGCACAATGTTATCAATAAAAACGCCACATATTTGGTTTAATAAAGCTCATTTCGAATATGAAAATGTGTTTTTTCGAACCTCTAATATCATATCTTGAGGTTTATTAATAATTTTCTAATCTTCTTTTAACAGAAAAGGATTTTAAAAGTTCCCGATAGACAAGAAATAAAATCAACTTTGATAACCTATTTGTGTAGCAAAATATTCTACGTAGTTAGGTTGTGTTGCTTTTTACTATAAGATCAACGGCCTTATACTTCATATTCATGCTTATCTCAAATTCACTATAAAACAATTTCAAATTCACTATAAAACAATTTATTTCGATCACTATGTAATATTTTTAAATTTCTACATTTGTATTTAATAATTAAAATCATTTTCTTTTTAAAACCAGTTGATAGCATTGCAAACAAAAGATATTACGATGTATTGACCCATAAATATAATGATCATAGTAACCGTGAAACGAAAACTATAAATAGTGATTGGTTGCTAATTTAAATAACATTTCAGATATTTATTTATTTTATAAATATTTATAAAATGAATGTATGTATGTACATATATACGATTTCGTATTTATTTAACATTAAACTAAATGAGTTAAATTTGTTTGTCAAATGTTTCCATAGTAATGAATACTACCATAGCATTGAAGTATATTTTACTAACGAAAACGAAAGAAATCATGTATTTTTGTTAAATATGTTGTATAATTTTCGCACCCGTGATTTTAGTGCGATATGATAAATGTTAGGTATATGTTAAGTGATTCAGTTTTTTTTGGTGCATCTGTACTAAGAAACTATAAACGGACAAAAAATTTTTTCTTATCAAAAACTTAACAAATGTGATGCTAGACAGTTAACTGAACTGTAAGAGGAATGACGAGAAGATGAATGATTGAAGAAGGGCCTGAATAGTTTGTATAAATGTCTCAACTCCATAGGTAAATTGAATCTGGTGAAATGAATTCGTTAAAAGCTTCCAGCTGGAAATCTTAAATAATTTTCAACGGACTGTCACAAGCTACTCCTGACTCCTATTCTCTCCTGACTTGACCGTTGTCGATATATATGGTATGGTAAGGCATTGTCCTGACCGAATACAATTTATTGCCTCATCTAATGATCGAATAGCTGATGTTGGCGATTGCCAACTAGAGACACGGTACAACGAAAACTACTCTTTTTTTACGTTGGAATTTATGATTCCTTTTTTCATGATTACTCAGTATTCCTTCCTGGAAAATTGTCTGGAATTGTTGCTGTTTACAAATAGAAATATGATCTATGAGATTGCTCTGCGTTAACTCCTGTGAGTCTACATGTTTTTAAACAATTCTGTCACAATATTTGACCCTTGAAACCTTACTTGTATGACAATCAGAAGCAACTATTTTCATTATTTTATCAATATTTTCAATAATTGGAGAGTGAAGTATTTTTGAAGAGGGTATAGGCTGGGCTGAGTTGTAAGTTATTTTAAAAAATTCAAGACTTTTGTATTGTTTAGTATACGTATACCTTACAATTGCTAAACAACAAATTGTACATAATTTAGCTTTTATAATAATAGCACTTAAGTAGCGAACTATGATTACTTGAAATAACTACGCTATCAATGTTATTTGTTTTCAATTTCACTTTCATACAGAAACGTAAATGATATTTTTTTTTAATATTTTCTAGTGCAATTGTAGCATACTTCATATTATTATTCTGGAATTTTTTTTTTATTCAATTCAGTCCTCTACATTGTATTGACAGATCATTGTAAGCAGTTAACCCATATTTGTGTTTTGTTTTTTTCTATTGATATTCTAATTGTGTGATAAGCATTTACCATACAATTAAACTAAATGAAACGAACAAATGTCAAAAGTTCAATTGCAATCGTTATTAGGGCCATAGTATATTTATAAAAAATCAAAAATAAACTGATTGATACTCATTTTAAAAGCTGTTACAAGATTCTCATTGTTATTCAGTTGTTGTTCATAAAGCTTATACGCACTTGTAATTAATTTATTTTAATATTAAAACGCATTTAATTGTTTTATTTTGTTCTTTTGTATATTTTTTTAGCATTTGTATTGTTAGATAAAAACAAAAACACACAATATGACTGTAGTTGAAAGTGGCGGAGGTGATATTATTGCTGGCAATGCGGGTTTCATAGCATTTGCAGCTGAAAAAGTGGGTGTAGGAGAGGCAGCCATACGTTTGCTATTTACTTTGTTCGCTGGTAAGTTAAATTTCTTCCTATATTTTTTATATTTAATTGATAACATTGTAATTTTGTTTTGTTTCTCTTTCTTATAGGTTATCCCATAGCATTTATTTATCGTTTCTTAATACAGCCACAATCTTCAAAACCTGTTCATCATATTTTCTTTGCTTTATGCGGTTTTGGTTTGTGTTTCTTTAATTATGGCTTCGATACTTATCACTCTTTAATATCAATATGGTTAACATATCTATTGGTGCGTTTACTGTACAATTCTCCCAAACAATTGGTGGCCGTCAACTTTATTTTCCATATGACATACCTATTAACAGGCTATTACTTTACCGAGAGCAATGATTATGACATTTTGTGGACCACACCGCATTGTGTTCTAACGTTGCGCATGATTGGATTCGCTTTTGATATTGCTGATGGCCGTAAACCAAGAGAGCAACTGTCCAAAGATCAATTAGATTGTGCTTTAGAACAAATTCCTTCACTATTGGAGTTATCTGCCTATGCTTATTTTCCAAGTTCATTTCTGATTGGTCCCCAATTTCCATTTAAGCGTTATCAACGTTTCATCAATGGCGAATATGCTCAATATAAGGGTTTCGTAAAGGCTGGTCTTACGCGTTTGCTAGTGGGCCTAATCTACCTGTCTATACGTCAAATTGGTGCCATGATGCTACCGGACAATTATTTCTTAACTGATGCCTATCGCAATCAACCTTATCTATGGAGATTAATCTATTTGGGCTTTTGGGCTAAGTTCTCTTTATACAAGTACATCTCATGCTGGTTACTAACCGAGGGTGGCCTTATGTGTTTGGGTAAGTATTAGTTTGTAGTTAAAAGAAAAACAATATTTTTCCATTTTTATGCATCCTCGTAAGTCTGCACAAGAGTTGGATTTACTGCTTTTGAGGGCACGTTATGCAGCGTTAGAAAAGCTTCTTTGATTTTTGGCAGGTCAACTGTTGAAAAATCTTATCTCATTATGAAAAACGGTGAATGCGGTATCCGAAATTTGAGTTTGAAATTACTCGAATAGGTTAAGAAGTTCGATGAAGGGGTGGGCCTAAGGCGAGTTCCATATTGAAACTACTTAGCGTCAACAGAATCTACCCATATTATCCAGGAAGCTCAAAACTACGGTTAAACTTCTAATTCAGATATATGCTGTCAATAACTTAACCGTATGAGTAAAGCAATTTTCCATCTATAAGATAAGAGACTAGCCTAAGACACTAAGAAAGGAATTGTGTTTCATGAGGCTATTTGCAGTAGCTCATTGAAAGTTTTTGAATCCTAATGGATGCATAATGGATAGTTTATGAATGTGCCGATTTTTGTCACGACTAGATTTTTAACGCGAGACAAATGTCAAAGTGAACAAGCAAATATTAAATAAGGCCTTATAAATAAATATGAAATTTGGATTGATTTTAACTAATTTCGAAACTTTGTCCTACTTTCAGGTTTCACTTATAACGGTAAAGCGGCCGATGGCAGTGATGAATGGAATGGTTGCTCGAATGTCAAATTATATCTGCTTGAAACTGGTAATACAATGGAACATTATGTGAAATCCTTCAATGTCAATACAAATCAATGGGTGGCCGCTTACGTTTACAAACGTTTGAAGTTCTTAAATAATCGCACTATTAGTTATGCCGCAGCATTACTTTTCTTGGCCATCTGGCATGGTTTTCACACTGGTTACTATATGTCGTTCTTCATAGAATATATGATAGTGACCACAGAAAAACAGGTATAATTTTATTATTAAATTCAATGTTAAATTGATTTATTGATTGATTATTCATTAATTTTTATTTTTTAATGATGACAGGTTGAGAGTGTTTACAACAAATCGGTAGTGACCAATTATGCTTCCCTTGTGAATACATCACCCTTTAAGATATTAAAATTTCTGGCATTAAAATCTTACAATTTAATTTATATGGGTTGGTGCTTAACTCCATTCATATTCCTTAGCTATGATCGATGGATTGAAGTATTTAAATCAATACATTATTTCGGTTTTGTATATTGTTTCATTTGGTTTGTTATCTACAAAGCGTATAAAGTTATGAGTTCGAAATCAAGAAATCGCCAAGAACGTACCAGCAGAGCTACCGATTTATCACCAACAATTAATGAGCAACATGCCAGAGATAGCAAAGCTACTGATCTTTCGCCAACACCAAATGATAATAAGAAAGAGAATTAAACGAAATTAAAAAAAGGAAAATAATTTTGGAACAAAAAAAAAAAAAAAATTATTTCTCGAAAATTAAAAACACGGATTTAATATTTTTGTAATATAAAAACACATACACACAGAGAGAGACACAAAACAAAATACATAATTGCAGTATAAATCTCTTAAGGCAGGGACAGTAAACATGTATACTACGGTATTAGTATGTTTTTTTTTATTATAAGAGATTTTACTGTAGCTATTATTTAACAAGACTTTGTTGTATCTGTTCGAAAAATGTGTATTATTAATCCTTTCCTTTTTTAATTCCATTATTTAATGTATTTTTTTTTATTCGTAATTATGTTTAATTTGTGTAGGTTTGTATTTATAAATATAAATTTGTTGTATTACTTACGTTTCCCTCCTGAAGTATTTCTTTTTTTTTTTTAAATTGTTGTGTTTCAATTATTTTTTTATAATGATCCCTTTTTCCTGTAAAACTTATATGAAAATGCAAGATATACACTAATATCTAGTCAATCAAAAATATTTAAAAATATCTTAATAATACAATAATAATACAATATATAAAACCACAAACAAATACCAATATATTTATATAATTAATTAATTTTAATAATTATAATAAACAACTTAATTAAACTCATTCTACTTTAAAATAATTTAAACAAATCAAATATTTATAAACTATTAATAGGTTTATAGGTATTAAACAATTTTAAAATAATAATTATTATACTGAGTTTCATATTGTGCATATCAAATTACTAAATAATATTAATTATATTTCCAAATGAGTGATTTACATCATAATGAATTATGTAGTAAAATAATAAATAGATAGGCGCTAATTACTTTCAATTATAAAAATTATTTTTAATAATTGATTGATAACGAATAAGATATTAAAGAGACGTAATAGCAGTCGAAATTGTAATTGTAACAGTAATATAAATTGTATGCTCCGATTATGGATGCCAAATGGACTTCAGTTTCATTAACAGTAGTCATTAGTTATGCGCTGGGACCATATAATTTTGCTTGTTATAAATTAAGTTCATTATAATCGTCATGGTAAAGTAATGGTCTCTCACTTTTTTTCTATAAATCTGTTCTGTTGGTCTTTAATGAAATCAATAATTTGTCAACATTTGATTTTTAATTTTTAAATCAATTACCGGTTAAAAATTGATAAATTTTGTACATATATTTTTATATACATCGCATGTATATCGTCCTGATTGCAATAATCAAATCGTAAAGGATTGTTGGTTACTGCGAATCATCTTGGTTTGCGCTGATAGTTTGGCCGAGGTGTTCATGCGATTCAGCCAGCATGCGTGACCAAATTAGAACAAAAAATATCTTCAAACACAAAATGTCTGCCTTTGTATTATTTAGCGTATAAATGATTACTTTGTCATTGAAATTGAAGTCCTTCTTCCCAGAACATCTTCTGAATTTTAATTTCTCTCCAAATCCTTCACGTTTTTAATTTAATTATAATTTATTTTATTTTTAGAACCAAAAGTAATATCACCTATGAGATGGCTGTTTTCAAAATTGGCACCTTTGACCTTTATGATTGTGGCTTTGAGGCGCAAATCGGTAAATATATCGGGTGCTGCCTTGGGACTGGTTATGGCTGTAATATTGTCCATAGCCAATCATGCATTTTTCTTCAGTTTGGCAGCATTTTTCTTTACTTCATCCAGAGCTACTAAATTTAGAGCATACATTAAACGGAAAATCGAAAAGAATTTTAAAGAAGGTAAAATATTATTCTATTAATAATTGAAAATAAGTCTCGCGAAATTCTTCGCTTTTTCCCTAAAAGCTTCTATGTTTTGATATTTTATTGACTTTTATCACCCTTATTGACTTTTATCACGTTCTACTCGGCGTGTACCACCAGTAGTCCACATGAAATTTCGTTTACCTGGCGGCACGGACGACTGGTGGTCAATAATGTTTATAATTTTAAGCTAACGAAGCGTTGTCTAAATCATTCGCACAATAAATAACAGTCTTCTGTACTGGCGAAAATTGTGCAGTAAAAATGTGCCAGTACACAAGTAGTACGTCTACGTTCTAAATAAGCATACATTTGAATTTAAACCATTTTCCTAACTTTACATTCTGCTCTTTTTTTTTATTAAGTATTCAAATGTAATCCGAGATATTGCACATGAAACTCAGCATAGTAAGATAACTTAGTTTTAAGCAGTTTATATCTCTTTGAAACCCCATATTGTGATCTTGTTTAAGTTAGGAACCAGCTGTTCGTATTCAATGAAATTAAGTGATATTTTTTAAGAATAAAACAAAATATTCACTTATACAGGAAATAGGAATTGTAATGGCATTAACTTACAATAAGTTTTAAAAGAATATAAAAAAATTAAATATAATTTTAAATAATACCATATTAAACAAAAAAGATAAGCTGAAAACAAGATGAAATAAAACGCTGCGCCTTGTGTTTGAATTATATTTTTTGTAATAAGACGGCAAATGAGTGAATAGTCATAATAAAAAACGAAAAATTTTAAAATTTTTAAAAAGTAAACCTAACCTTCTACAAATTGGTATAAATTGAATATTTAATAAATGAATTTAGCAAAATCAATAAGGTAAGAATTTAATCACTTTCAATATGATTAAATTATAATAGAAATGATGCTATTTCTGATGGTTTCGTGTTCAAAGTAAATAATTTTCAAATCAAATGTTTTACGTGAAGTTTATTTATTGACTTCCAATCAGAAAAAAAAAATCTAAAATAACATTTAAATGTTAAAAATCATTAGTTTATGAGAATGTATTGGTGCAAAAATGTTATTAAAATTCAAAAACGAAAATGTTTTCTCTAAAATTCTAATGTTCCATTGCTTGGGCATCACCGCCGCCATCTTCTTCACGTTTTGTTACTGGGGCTACTACTTCTTTAATCTCCTCTTCGATTTCATTAAACATATATTCGTCTTGATATTCTTTTAGAATTTGGCTGGAACGATTTTCATCCAGGAATAGCGAGTAAACTTTTTTAACATCCTCCGTAGTGACTTCAGTAGCCTTGCGACGACGACATACTAAATTAGCCGTGGTAATTAATTGTATGGCATAACGTAGACTAGTATCGGTGGCAATTTTTGTTAAAATGGTCAAAGCATCTGGATGCATGAGACAATCTTCCTCTTCGCAGCGTATCTTAAGAATTTCCTTCATTTCCTTTTCGGTATAGGGTACAGTGCGTATAATAATCATACGATCAAGTAAATCAATGGGTATACCGTGAGGACTGCGATAGTTGGTGCCACGTATACGTGTAATACCACGGTTTGTCGCCATAATCACAACGGGAGCCATATCGGATTCCAAAGCGCGATTGAGATATGAAAAGCACTCAATGTCCAACATATGCACTTCATCGATAAATAATACACCAGGATTTATTTCCGCTTTACCTTCTTCACGCCATTCCAATACTTTGTTATTGATTTGATCACGTACTTCTTGTTTAATTTCACCTGTATCTCCAGAGAATAAAGCCAAAAAGCCATGAGTACGACTGTTGATAACGTCAATTTCGTGCAGTGTCACAGTGTGTACAACTTCTTTACGTTTCTGTAATTCACCTTCAGGACATTGGACAAAACGTGTTTGGGCACCGGTGGCATCATAATCACGGGCACGAGTAAAACTACGACCCAATTTATTAACTTTACCGGAAGCTTTATCTATGGTCACAACATCACCGGCTTGTATCTTCTCTTTTATAAAACATTCAATTATTTTATTGCCCAAATCATAATTGGTTTCCATTTCTGTAGTTTTTAAAGTAACCTAGACGATAAAAAGTCAAATTATGAGATCATTGAAATTGTGAGGACTACATGCTATCTACTAGCGTCGAACACTCATATAATAAAATTATTTGAATTTACCTTTCCAATTTTTTGTCCTGTACCAGTAGCGGGGCGATCAATTTGAATCTCTACAACTTCGCCTTCAATGATCTCTGTCTCCTCTTTGATGCGAACACCAATACTTTTGCGTAGAGCTTGTGAAAGAGCTTCGGTTTTACTCATTTCCAAAGAGTAAATTTCAGAACCGGACATACTGGTAAATGGTGTTTCCGTTCCCAAGGCTTGGGCCATGCCAACAGCTATAGCAGTTTTACCAGTACTGGGCTCACCAGCCAATAGGATACATCTACCGGCAATTTTGCCTTCTCGCACCATTTGTACAACCACACCGGCAGCACGACGGGCATCTTTTTGGCCCACCATACCTTGGGAAACAGCTCTGGCTTCTAAGACATCGTCCAGACCCAAACCACGAATGTGTGAATGAGCACCAATGCGTTCAATGCGTGTGATATCGCGGACTTCAATTTTTTCGCCGTCTGTCATTTTTCTTTATTTTGATTATTTATTTAGTGAAAAGAGATTTGTTTTATAATTATATTTTTATATTGCCTTTTAAGCTTTTCAAGAACAGTTGTTATTTTAATTATTTATTTTTTGTTGCTTTGGAAACAAGAAAAATTACCAGAATATTATTTTTTTTATTTGCCGGCTGTTTGCCTTTGCCAGTGTCTTTATTGTGAGTGATTAGTTTTGTAATGCGACATGTGGTGTTTACATTTAAATTTTAAGTGCTGCCAGACATTTGCAAATTTCTTTGCCATTTGTAAACAAAAGTTTCTGATGTACGGTTACATTTTTAAATCATAAGAGAAAGCTGTTGCATTGTTTATTTGGCTGCTTATTTCATTAAAGTATACAATTTTATATTTGTAATAAATTATTTGGTGAAAAATGCATTTAACAGTGCGTGATTGCTTACCGATACTATTTTGTGGTCTTTCCATTCCACTATCCCTATTTATGTGGGTAGGGAATGTAACCATTTCGAAACTGTGGGCCACTGAATTTGAAGGTGCATAAATTTATGTCTAAAGGCAAGGTGTGTTTCTTAATTTAATTATAATTTATTTTATTTTTAGAACCAAAAGTAATATCACCTATGAGATGGCTGTTTTCAACATTGGCACCTTTGACCTTTATGATTGTGGCCTTGAGGCGCAAATCGGTAAATATATCGGGTGCTGCCTTGGGACTGGTTATGGCTGTAATATTGTCCATAGCCAATCATGCATTTTTCTTCAGTTTGGCAGCATTTTTCTTTACTTCATCCAGAGCTACCAAATTTAGAGCACACATTAAACGGAAAATCGAAAAGAATTTTAAAGAAGGTAAAATACTATTCTATTAATAGTTGGAAATAAGTCATATATATAACACCTATTCTAATCAGAATCCATTGTCAAGTCTGATAAAAATCCAAATTGATTTCAATAACAGCCCTGTGTTATATCAGACAATTCATCTCAGAGGAGCTAAGAACTTTGTACAAAATAACGAATTCCTATAGCAAATATAGTAGCCCCATCTCTTTTTCATTTTTTCACAAAGCCCTTTGTTTGGTTTGTACCAATAGTTTGTCTTACACCACTATGTTTTTATTTTAACCAAATTATGCAGCTTCTGCTATATGGGAAAATCAAACTCTTAGTGCACAAAATTTTTTCAAGATATGACTCTGTTTAAACTACAATCTATTAAACAGTTTGTCTAAACCAGGGGCATCATAGTTACAAAGGGCACGTCTTATAGTCTTGTATGATGTCACTGAATTGTTTTATCCATGCCTCAAGGATATGCTGAGAGAGCTTTAAGCACCCTATTCCTAATTCTCACGTTCCGATTAATATTATATTCAGTGTGTGAGGAGACGTGGAGAAGATTGTCGAAAATTATCCGAAGAATTTTAAGGTTAAAAGGTAATATAATAGGCCACAGACTCTCCAAGCAACCGAAACTAACTTAGAAAGTATTAACCCTGCTTGTATTGTTCTTATCAATCAAATATGTCCGCTATAAAACAACTGTTGTTTTTATATACTTCAGGCAATTGATTTATTCACGAGTTATGTAATTTTTTTTTACTAACAATTTATTTTATTTATCTATGAATTTATAGTATCGAAGTATATACATATTTACATGTTTACAATGAGTAAAAAAGATACATAATTAATTTCGAAATGGCAAATCCAGAATGTGGTGTCTTTTCTTTTCTACACTTGAAAATATTTTTGTTTTTTGTTATAGGTGAAGGCCAGCGTAATTGGATACAAGTCATGTGCAATGGTGGAATGGCAACGCAACTGGCTATTTTATATTTGATCGATGTAGGCAGCAGTGAAAGAACCATTGATTTCGGGAGAGACTATAGAGCCAGTTGGCTAGGCATTGCAGTTTTAAGTAAGTTTTATAGTTTAAATCTTTAAAAGATATCGTTAATAAAATATTTCGAAAACAAAATTCCTACAGGTGCAATTTCTTGTTGCAGTGGCGATACTTGGGCCAGTGAATTAGGTTGTGTTTTATCTTCACGCGATCCACTTCTTATAACTACTTTTCGAAGAGTGCCTAGAGGCACTAATGGTGGAGTGTCCGCGATTGGTTTGTTGGTTAGTTTCTTGGGTGGCACGGTTGTGGGTTTGGCTTATTTTATAACGGTACGTTTAACCGCTACGCGCTATATGCTAATGGTTAGTCCTCCCCAATGGCCTTTGATCTTATACGGTGGCATAGCTGGTCTTTTTGGTTCTGTTGTGGATTCAGTATTGGGCGCCACCGTGCAATATTCCGGCATTAATGAAGAAGGTAAAGTAGTTGATACTCCCGGTAAAAAAGTACGTTATATTAGTGGCTTACGTATTATCGATAATCATAGCGTTAATTTAATATCTAGTATCTTAACGGGTGTTTTTTTGCCTGTATTTGCCAATAAATATTGGCCTGAAGGTTAAAGAGAATATATTTAAAAATATTCTTTATTTATTAGTATGTAATGAATGTAATTGCATTTACGTATAGTGTTTTAATCGAAATATTTTATTTATTTTAAAATTAGTAATAATTACCGACGACTGACATTTGTTTGTTACGAGATTGATTTGATTTCTTATTTTATTTTTCTTTGAATTTCTTTTATTTTTTTTTAATTGATGGAATTAATTTAGAAAATAAATGCGTGTATTATTGTGTTTTGTAAACATGTTGTGAATAAAATGAACTTAAAAGTACACTTCTATGAAAGTTTTCTTTATGATGAATAAAATTTCAAAATTGCATACTTTAACGTCACATATTACATCATATTCTAGTCATTTTGTGATTAAATTCACTTCTGACTACTTCATTTCATTCTCATTCTCATTTATTTTCTTTTTGGACGTATCATCATTTGCACAAGTTTTAAAGAATATTCATAACCATGAAAAGTGTACCAATTTATGCCTCTTTTATCTACTGGCGCATCTAACAATTCGTTTGGATCGTCATAGTATTTGCCATTTAAATTGCTAAAAAGAAAAATTATATAAAAATATTCACAAACTGAAATACGACACAAACTGTTACAACTGACCTCTTTGAACAAGCGCCATACCACCAGGCACCTGTTTTGTAGACAGCACAATTAGCATCTGCAGTTCTATCATTATCACGATCTTTCGTTGTGAAGCTAAAGCCCTCATTATAACTAAATGAGTCTCCGGCATCACCGCTATATGTGCCGACTTTAATTAATTTGTATAATTGCTTTTCATTGCCCACTTGAAAATCATCATATTTGGCATATCTTATGTTATTATAGAAATCGCCCAATTGTATTAGTAATTCAACGGGTTTAAGCGTAGACGTTAGGGCATGCAATTTATCAAGACCGATAAAGAATTCACCATCAATATTACCGAAACCAGCTTTGTATTCGGACCAAGTGCGATAAAAGTCTACCGAACCATTGATGCGCCGTTGAATGACAGTCCAGCCACCACCCTTTATGTGGTCATTACAAGAAACTAAAAATGGCTGGGCTCCATAAATACGGTTTTTAATGCAACATTTCTTATCCGCACAATAGGCAGCATCAAAGTTTGCACAGTTCGTGGGATACGCTTGTTTGATCCTAAAAATATTTGCAGTAAAATCATCATCATGAAGAAATTGAAGCAATTATAAATTAATTTTTTTTACTTACAGCCCTTGTTTATGAATATCGCCTTTGCCGCATATTTTTATGGCATCTAAAATATGGAAATATATTTAAACAGTTTAACAACAGTCTGATAACAATAATTAAACAATTGTAAAGCAATTACGTACTTTGGCGTTGCTGAACATCTGGTGGAAGTTTAATTTGTTGAGTTTTTGGCTTTGAATCGCTTGCAATTTTGTTGAATTTCTCGTCTACTTTTTGTAAAGCAGCGATTTTTTCGGGACCCAATTTTTGTGGCGTTTGCGTGGTGTTGTCCTTTGACAATTCAGTTATAGTAGCAGGAGTACTGTTTGGGTTGATCGCTATGTGATCCAATACGTTATCCAATATGTTATCATTATCTTTCAATATCTTTTTAATGTCAACCATTACGAAAATTTTATCATCTGCTGGCGATGCAACTGGAACTTGTATTTTCTGGGTAAGAAAGTCTTTTATATCTATAAACTTGTATTTAATATCCTGCAACAGTATCTCTTGTAAGGCCTCAATATGTCTTGGAAAATCATAAATTTTTCTTTCAAGATCACCAAAGATCTCCTTCTGCTTATTTAGCTCGTTTTGTATCACTACCATACGCAGATTTAATAGATCATTGCCTGTTTTTAACGTTTCCATTTGGCTCTCATATCGCGTACAATCACATGCAAGTTGATCACTAATGGGCTGTATTGTTAACAGATTTAAATTTAAAAGAATTTCGTCTGTATTATTACATTTTGGAATATAAATAAAAACTTACTTTGGCCTCGGCCTGTACAAATTTCTGGGCATTACAAATACACAAAATCAGTACAATAACAACGTGAAATTTCATTATACTTTTAACGTAAAATTTTTATTGTGCATTTGTTAACAGTAAAGGTCAACTGAATGTAAAATATCGTATAAATAGCGCTGATATGTAAAACAACTTAACAGACACAGTGATGAGAAAAATATGCTGAAAATATTCTAAAAATATGATTCTGATTTCATTTCATTTTTCATATTTGTGGCTGTCGTGTAGATTTGGCATCATTATTGCTCCTTCTGTCTTGCCAAGGGGAATAATTTGTGTCTGTGAGCCCCGTCATGTTTTTTCAATCCAAATGTAAACAACATTTCAATTCTCAGCAACAAAAATTAACAACATGTTGCATAAACCTTCTTTCAGTACATAAATGATTTCCGTTCTTCCTTCTAGACCAATGTTGAAAAAATGTTCAGTTTAGTAACACAATAACCCCGCAATAAACAGTAATGTTAGTGGTTTTTCTGTTATCAGATAACGGATTTGTTTTTTACACATTTTCTCTCTCTTTCTGTTTATTACAAACCTTGAGTCTAGTTATTTTTCTGTTTTTTCTTATTGTCTATCAAAAACAAAAACAAAAAAAAAATAAGAAGGACAACATGCCCAAATTATGTTGTATTAACAGGTAGTATTATTCATTCATTCCTTAAGCATATTAATACAATGTAGGTTGAAAAACTTTCATGCATTCGCTTTCATGCTCCTTTGATTGTTATTCATTCAAAGTCATTCAATAAACATACGAGTTTAATGCAATGTATGTGTACAGAAAACAGCAGCCAAAAAAACTCAGTTCATGCATTTGACTTCATGCACACACATATTCGTCTGCTTTGTTATTTATGCATTCAATCAAAATACGAAATGATCTAACACGCTCATCATATTCAATATAATGTAAGAAATCCACGCGTAAAAAAAGAACTTTTGCGCATGCGTAAAAGAAAAGAGTATACCACAAATAGTAGTATGCCCATATATTGATTGGCTTGAGAAAAAAAGGAACAATACGAATGTATTGGTTGATTCTATGATATTTTACAAGAACAATTGTATTGCTTTGGCTTTGCTACTCTTCTCCCACCTGCGCAGTCGTAATGTAATACAACTTGAACAAAGCAAAATTTGAATGGTACTCCGTTGTTATGCTTGCATTTGAAACGCTTGAGCAGAGAGGAAAGAGTGTTGTCTTCTGCTCTATGGAATGTAGAACGCAAGAAATCTACTTAACATTGTTTGACCACAAACAAAAATAACATTGACTTGTTGATTCTTGCTTTTGTTCTTGCTGTCGTTGTTTTTTAATTGTCATGGTGTTATGCATTTTTATTTACCGTAAGCAAAAACAAATGCTTTTCTCTCACATTGTTTGTGCTTATGAACGATAAAAGAGAGTGCATATGCACTCAATTTCATTTAAAGAAGATTGTTGATCTGATTGTTGTTGTTATTGTCTTGTAATCGCCATGTTGTACAAAGCCGGCAGCCGGTCAGTTGTAGTTTATGTTTTATTTAAGAAGGTGTAAGTGAAAGTTCTTGCGGTCCAAAATTGAAAGTAAAAGTAATAAATTAAAGAAAAAAAAATATAAGAAGTGTTAATAAATTAGTATTAATTTCATGTTTATAGTTTCAATAAAAATCATTGCAAAATTTTTTAAATAGAGTACATCAGTAAGGGTGTACGTTAAAAAAGAAAAAAATTTTTTTTTGCAAAAATCATAAGTGAAGTGAGGTGTTGTGTTAGTGTTAGTGTTAGTGTAAGGCATTGCATGTAAAAATAAAAGCAACAACAGCAAAAAAGTGTTAATATGTAATAAAATTTGAAAACTCCCTTGCTGGAGTACAAAAGCAGAGTAACCGGTTTATACCGGAAAAAAAAATGTATGTTGTGTTGTGTTGTTAGTGCATGGCCTTGAATGTGAAAAAGAGTTTTTTTTATGTGTGTGCTTCGATTCATGCAAATGCATGAATAGCACAAAATGTGTGCGGTGGTATTAAATGCATAGAAATATGTAATTGAGAGGGTGTGAGCGGGTGAGCAGTTCTTAAAAGGTGAGTTTCAGAATTATGTATGTGTAAACCAAACAATAAGTTTTAATAGTTACTACGCGTGTCAAAAATTAAAAGGTTGTGGTTTGTAAGAAAGAGAAAGAGAGAGAAAATGAGTAAAAAACAAATCTGTTAATTGATAACAGAAAAACCACTAACATTATTGTTTAAAGACAGTAATGTTATGGTGATTTCGAAGTTATTTGCTGACATACAAACGAAATTAAAGATTCAAAAGGCTTGAATAAAAGGTTTTTATATTTTATTTTAAATATTTTTTAAAATAACAATTTTTATATATTTTTTTTAAATTTACTTTTTAATTCTTTTTTTTTTTTGCCTGTCCAAATTAAATATTTGTGGACCAGCAACAAAATATAAAATTTATAATATAATAACAGTACTCTGTTACAACATAGCGCGCAACACAAATAAAATCAATGAAGTTTAGGTGTTGTATGAGACTTATGGTACGTTGTATTCCGTTCCGATTCGTTACTTTCCGTTGACGTTGACTAAACGGACCTTTTACATCCTATACTTTTCAGAATCAACTATTGTTGGTTTGTATGTACCGTTAGTTTTTCTATTACATTTCGTACGTCTGTTAAATATAAATAAATGTTTCTTTATAAAAGTACTATTTTATAGGGAAAAATACTCTTTCAGTTATACTTCAGTACCATTACAAAATTTAAATTTTGCAACGCTGATCTACAGTGTTTATAAATCAATATCAACATGTTGGGGTTATTTTAATTCATAAATCTTCATAGTTTGTGATATACTCTCTTTTAATGCTAAGTATTGCAAAGGATAAAGGTAGGCGGAACTGAATGGAAGGGAAATGCAGTAGCCTAAAATGCCCGAAGATGTCGTTAAGCAATTAAAAATTTGTATCAACAAATATAAGAAAGTTGTGTAAAAAAAATTAGTAACTCAAATTTATTTTGTTTGAAGTGAATGTTAGATTAACAGAGCCTGTTAAGTTTACATAATTCAAAAATTCTTTTTCCTTTCTGAAGAAAGAAAATCAATTAAAAATCACAAAAATATTGATAAATTGTAGATAATATGAAAGATAGACAAAGCCAAACCTTTGAATTTTACAAAAAAAAAAGTTATGAAATAAGTTGAAAAATCAAGTATTTCTACCAAATATGGCTTCAGTACATCAGGCAATATTCGATAAAATTTAAAAAGGTCTGGTTTTCAGACGTAGTGGGTTGAATAGCTATTGTATCTATGATTACAAAACAGGTTTCCTTACGGTCTAGCGTTACTTAAGACCCGAGATATAGACGATGAATCTAACAAATTAGCAAAAAAAAAAAAAGGAAAATTCTACATATAAAACAGGCAAAATAGGATAAAAAATGGAACTAGTAGGAAAATGGACCTAGTGGACTGGATAGTTATACTCTCAAGGATTCCATAATTGGTTTCCTTGCGGTCGAGTGTTACTTGGTACCGCAAATATAGTCTACTTAGCTAACTAAAAAGTGTTCTATATAAATCGGTCGCAATCAAATAAAAAATGGACTTGTGTGAAAAGTGGACCTAGTGGGCTGGATAGACATGGTATCAAAGATTCTAAGACAGTTTTCCTTATGGTCGAGCTTTACTTGGAACCGAAGATATAGGCGACGGAAGTAACTTTGTATGAGCAAAAAGATGCTTTATGAATGAACTTAAAAATTTTAATAATTCTCATTGAGTTCATATGTATTTATATAAATAGACCCAATAAAATGTCGTATTTTTCGCAAGTTGCATTTCTTTGGTAGGTGACTTGCAATATTTTAGTAGATGACTTGCATTTTTGGTCGATGACTTGCATTTTTTGTTGATGATTTGCATTTCTTTGAGAGATGACTTGCATTTTTCTGGTTGATGACTTGCATTTTTCGGTCAATGACTTGTATTTTTGCTTAATGATAAAGGTATTAGCTTCAGCGCATATATTAGCTTCGTCGCCGATATCTCCGGTCGTAAGTAATGCTTGAAAATTTAATAAACGAAGCTATATCCGTTAAGCTGACAAGGAATGAAGAGCCGAATAATCCAAATATCCGTTGAAAGAGAAAGTGGACAACAATTTCTTCCTCTTCAACAGACACACACACGCGGCAAAATTCGTTAGATGGGAGCTGCAGTCTTTCAGCCGTCTTCCCATAATGCATTTTGCCACTTAACCCGAGGTAAGTGGCATACCCAAATCTGCAGTTGCCTGCAATGTTCCTGTACCTAGACAAGTGAAACGCTCGATATAGATCTTATAGCACCTTGGCTATCAGAGAAGATTGAGATGTGGGTGAAAGGAGCACCGTTGTTGAGTGTCCCGGTAAATGGCTGTTACCTCCGCTTGAGACACGCTACAGTGATCCGGCAGCCAAAGGGAAATATTTAGGTCGCCTTTCCAATAGTAGACACCTCTTCCAACGCCATTGTTGGGTTTAGAGTCATCAATTATATACATCAATGATTTGGGGGGGGAATGAACATGTCAGGGCACAGTCGACTCTACTCGGATTTAAAATAATAAGCTATAATCGATGTTTCCTATCGATTAACCTCAAAAAAAAAAAAGATTTCCCAAAAGGAATTACGTGTCGGCGAGACAAGGCATTAAGTCAAGTTGGGGTGAATTTGGCTGGATGGCAGTGTGTAGCTCTTTGCCTCTTAGAGGCTGGCTCTGCCGTGACCGGAGAGGAGGGTGGGCAGTCATTTTGGTGGGCCTTAGCCCAAGTCAAGCGGCCCTTCTCATTCTCTAATAGGAAAGTGGGGTCTAAAAAGCCGATTTTGGCAATAATGCAGTTCTTAATGCCCTGACACTAGCACCCAGGGCATTGTAGAATGGTGTCGGGGGCTTCTGCGACAGAGTTGTGTGCGCATGTCTTGGCGCCAGTCGAAGAGTGCATGGGCATATTCTCAGTAGGTGGATGGTGCTCCGAACAAAGGTGCAGTAGCCAAGGTGGAAGACATGGCGACACTTGAAATAGTTTCGTGACTGTCAAGCAGGGATTTGCCAAATTCAATGGAGCTTTAATGCTTTTATAGCAGGAGTTTGCCAGCAGAGTGTTTTACGCTTTCTGTCATGGGTTAGCGAGGGTTTTAGTTTGAGTAAATTAGAATTTATGGCGAAAAGGGTCCCCATTCAAAATCGCTATCCTTGCTCGCAATGTGTAGTTACTTAAAATGGCGGGGTTATATAAGCAAACAGAGAGAACACTCGAAGATTGACACAAGCCATTATGGGGTAGGTGCTCAGAGCCAGACCGGGTACTAATTGGAAGACTGCTCAACTGAACCTACTCCAACTCAACTCAACGGCTTCGGGCAAGAAACATACTTTGGAACGGACGCGGTTTTACCCCTATCAGAAACGGGGGTAGAGTGGGCCAAAAAACCATACGAAAAGGGACATGCCAAAGAGGGAGGGGTTAGAATCAGCCATAGTAACCTCAACTGAGGCGGTATTAATTGACCAGTCTATATTCGTGGTGAGGTATAATCGCGTTATAAGGATTCTTCTTTTTTCTTGTAAATTGAAGAAAACACTTAGCTTCGTCGGCTATATCTCCGTTTCGAAAAGTTTCCCGACCTAAAACTATTTTGGAATCCCTGATACCATGGCTATTATAGCCCATTAGGTATTCCATTTCCATCATTCTATTTTTTTTATCCTATTTATCCCGAATAATGAAAGGGTATATTTGGAAAAAAAATTCTGATCTTTCAACTTGATTATCTATGATGGGGCAACATTTGTTTTCATATTTATTTCTGTCTTATGTTTTACAAGATTTTAATTTATGTGTTCATATGTATCTGTTGTTGTGTGATAAGTAGATTTTTACTTAATATTTATGACCTTTTTAGGTCTAACGGACATTTGCACAAACTTAAGCGAATATTCATAGCCATGAAATCCATACCAAACGATTCCAAGTCGGTGTTTGGGATCTTGATAATATTTTCCATTTAAATTGCTGAAAACAATAAAAAAAATACAATACAATATAATTAATTACAAGCACACAATCTAAATTAATAATTTATTAACTGACCTCCAATAACAGCCGCCGTACCACCAAGCACCAGTGCATGAAATTGACTCTTGATAGTTAGGAAATCCATCATTATCTCGATCTTTTGTACTGAAATGATTACCTACATAACGAGAAAGTGAGTCTCCTGCATCGCCGTCGTATGTGCCGACTTTAATCAATTTATAGTTTTCGGTTTCATCGCCCACTTGGAAGTCATCGAATTTTGCATATTTCTGGACATTATCGAAATCTTCCAATTGTATTAACAATTCCATAGGCTTATGAGTCGCAGTTAGGGCATGCAATTTGTCAAGTCCTATAAAGAATTCACCATCAATACTGCCGAAACCAACTTTGTATTCGGACCAATTGCGATAAAAATCAACAGAGCCATTGATGCGTCGTTGAATGACCGTCCAACCATCACCGTTTACGTTACTATTACAGGAGACCCAAAATGGTTCGGGTCCATACAAATCATTCTTTATAAGACACTTTTTATCTGCACAATAATTGACATCGAAATTTGCACAACTCGTGGGATACGATTGATTATGACTGGTGCTGAATATAATTGAAGAAAAAAAAAAAAGGCAAATTGAAGAATACTGCCGTCCTATTTAAACAAATCAAATGTCCTTTCTACTTTAAATGTGGGACTATGCATCGTCTATAGCGATCGCCTATTAAGGTTTCCTATTTTACCATCTTTTTGCACTCAACTGTACAACTTTTATCAATACTTTCTACAAGATTCCTATGTTTTTGTCCATAGTAGAGTGTTAAAAATTTAATTTCTTTTATACTTACACAGTCAAATTGTTAGTCTCGTCCTTACGACATATTTCAGTGGCATCTAAAATATTAAAAATAAAAAAAAATTAATTTAAAATTGAACAAGAATATCAAAATAATTCTTACTTAAGTATTGATGAATATCATGATGATAAAATTTCAATTGTTCACTTTTAATTACTGAGTTGCGCTCAATATTCTTTAATTTCTCATCGATTTGCTGTATGGCAGCTAATTCATGGGATAATGTACTCTTCAAGGTCTCTGTATGAGCATCCAAATTGATTGATTTTAAAAGAGTTTTTATATCATTTTGGTTATTCAAAATCTCATGCGATATATTTTTTGGCATAAAATTTCTTTCAATATTTGAACATTTTTCGGAAATTGTATTCTTTATGGTCTGGGTATAATCCTCCGAATGAATTTTATTGAGTTGTTGTTGGATTTCATTTTGATTATTTAAAATGTGTGACATTTTATGATCATGATCTTTTAATTTTTCTTTGATTTCAATCAAAACTAAGATTTTATCATCAACTGCTGGTGTTACTATAGGAACTGGAATTTGAGTTTCATGTCTTATAAGGATCTTTAAGTCTTCAGTATTAACTTTATTGGCCTCTAACAATTTTTCCTGAAGTCCTTCTATTTGCAAAGACAAATCATTCATTTTTTTCTGCATATTGTTAAACAGTTCTTTCTGTTGGCTTAGTTGTGCTTGATGATTGGCACTCGCCTGAAGTTTCAATCGTTCCAACTGATTTTCAAATCGTGTATAGTCACATGAATAAAATTCCTCTGAGACATCATCATTAATGGACTGTATTGATGAAAAAAGTTTTCAAGACTTTTCAATTAATTCTGTTGTTTAATTTGGAACACAGTTAACACTTACTTTTGTTTCGGCCTTTATGAAATGCTGGACATTCCAAATCCATAAAAAACATAAAAGCTTTCCGCAGTTTTTCATCTTAAAGATGAAAGATTGAATTGACGTGATTTGTTAATAATCGTTGGCTTTTATAGAAAAAAATGCTGAAAAACTATGCTAAAAATAAACTCCAAATATTATAAAAATATAGTGGCAGGCGTTTTAATTTTGTAGTATGTATACAGTTGGTACAAAAAGTAAGCACTCACTGTTAATTATATTATTTAACAAACACACTTATTGAACGTTAATAATTTCAAGATATGGAATTTTAAATCGTCGTTCTGTAGCAAAATATTTAAATTTAAAAATTGAGAGCAAGCACGCGAAATTGGATAGTCACTGTGAGTGCTAGCTAGTGGAACCTGAAAGAAAGTCTACAGAAATTTAGTTCACATACAGACGATGTAGTATTTTTTTTAAATCGAGTTAAACCATCTAGTCTCAATGGAAATAATCCCAAAAGCAGAAAATCTCAAGCATTTTCTAATGCTTATAAATGATAGAGGCCACGGTTTAAAATCCAGGTCATACGAAAAATTATTTCTTACGGCGACTTCCTCTTAGCAGATTTTTGGCATAAGCTCTGATAGTAAATAAAATTGCTATGAAAAGTTTCTTAAAAATCTATCGTTCGGAATCGATTTTAAACTGTGGTTCCTACCACTCATGTATAAAATTAACACAGACAACATGGGTGGTGTGAGAAGCTAGGTTGTAATCCTAACTGAAGGGTAGTAATGAAATTCATAATTATTTACTTACACTAAGGCAGAGAAGTAATGAACATCGTTTTCAACACTAAATAAAGATTAAATAAGGAAATATTTTATGTATGTTGTCGTTTGCAGCGTTCATTGTGTTCCTAAATGATCATTTCATTCATAGCGCTGTCGTCACATATGTACATATGTATATACATATGTGTATGTATATTTTTGTAGTGAAAAATATGTGTTCATTTTTTGTTTCTGATAAGCATCTTTAAATTTTATATTTCAATCGTAACCCTTAAACGTATACTGTACCTTTTGCGACACAATCAGCAAAACTTCCTCCACACATAATCTGAAGCCTAAATCAATTTAAAACTTTCCATGATGTTTTAGAATGTATATGTTTTGGATTTTCTATGTAGATCCTATGTGGATCCTACATAAAATGTTACCTCAATGGCACTTGGTTCCTTGAAAATGAATGCAAATTGCTCTTTAGGATATCCGTATAATCTTGCATACATATAATCATACATATTACAATTCTTTAATCAGGGCTACAACCTAGCTTATCACACCACATATGTTCTGTGTATTAATTTTGAACATGAATGGCGACATCTATCGTTATAGTCACTTTTTCACGGCAATTTTATTTACTCTCAGAGTTTTTAACAGAAATCTGCTGAGAGAAAGTTGCCAAATCAATATTTTTTTCATATTTCGTTTAGGTGGAGTTGTCTGGCCTCCTTGGGTTTGACCTCACGTCTTATAATGAGCCAACACACTATCTACTAGACTACGCCGACTACCCAATTGGAAGCAAATAAAGAAAATAAAGAAAACCAATACTTACGCATTTTATTTGTCATTACAATCCTTAAGACAGGATTTTAATCTAGCTCTTCACACCACCCATATTAAAGTTAACCCGGAACGATAGCTTTTTGAGTAATTTTTCATGGCAATTTTATTTGAATCTCAGTGTTGTTGGCAGAAATCTGCCGAGAGGAAGTTGTTGGCAGAAATATTTCATTTTGTTGGTGACATTTGAAGTCTACTAAGTATACGTAAAAAAAAAAAATAAAAAATCCATTGTTTGTTGTTTTTATTTATTTCTCAGAGGCTGTTATTATTCGTTTTATTAATCACAATATTTTCAAAAATAGTTTCTTAAATAAATTACAATTTTGACATTTGACATGTCGTGACATTTATACTAATTACACTATGCTATGAAAATTAAATCCTTGTTATTGTTATTATTGCAACATCTTTGAATACATAAATCTTAGAAAGAAATATAAGAAGAAAATAATAAACAATTTGATTTTCAATGTACATAGCTTATGGTATACAAATTAAAATCAAATGAAAAATCATTACATGATTATAAATTATTCAATTCAGACTACGTTCCCAGGAAGGCAAAAAAATTTGAATAAGAAATACGAAAATATTTTATGGAAATATCAGAGTCAAAGCATGGGATTCTAATATAATGAACCACAGAGCATATAACTCTGGAGCAGATGAATGAGTCAAATGTGGCACAACCAACGAACTCTTCGGTGAGTTCTACATTGAGAATCCTTTTAAGAACCTAAAAACTATCAATTGATAAAGCCCATCATACATTATGTCAACACAGAATTTATGTCAACGCATGTATTTTTGTTCTGGCAGAATTTCTGTCAACCCATATATTTCTCCCATCAAAAGATTTCAAAACAAATGGAAGTAAATATAAAGAAAGTTTTAAAGGAAAAACAACATACTCTCTGATAGCCAGATGGTTGTCAACGCACTGGGTTCTAACATAACGAACTCCAGTACGATTAACAGCCATTGCAAGTATCCCAATGAGATATCATATGGATATAGGCATATATCGATATTGCGGGCAACTGAAGGGCAGAAGCCAACGGTTATTAACGAATCACATCAATACAAAATTTTCATTATTAAGATGAAATACTGGGGAAAGTTCATATATTTACTGTGCATTTGGAGTGCATAGGTTTTCGTAAAAGACGAAACTAAATAAGAAGTATTTTGGCCATCAAAGGCAACTAAATCAAAAGAAGGTACTGTTTAAGAACATGGAGAGAAAACTCGATGATTTACCTTCGAAAATGATAGGAATTCAGGAAAAACTACTGGAGTTTAAATGAAACTTTAAAGCGCCAGTTAACCTGTCTAAAATTAAAGAAAAATTAAAAGAACACGATTACATATTGGATAAAATTATAAGCAATGAAAATGATTGCCAATAACTTTAAAAAATAAACCAATTTGTAGGAGGCCTCTCAATGGACGCAAAGATAGGCAAGATTGAAAACAATTTTAATGTAAAAAACTTTCAATAGAAATCATTTATTACCCTAAACGCCCATAGAATAAACAAATTTTTAAATGTAAAAACCTCAAATAGTGGTTATCCATTACTTTTCTACCAAAACCAATCTGGTCTTTTGGTATCTTGTTATGGGAAACAGCATCTGAATTATATAGGAATTCAAAGACGCCAGAATTAGGTACACATGTAGTGTAGGTAAGAATCACAATCTGACTTCGTAAGTAACAGAAAAATTTTAATTTTAACATCATTAAGGATAAGATAAGAAAAGTAATAAGACATCTTCACTGGGAATGATACAAAAAACTTAGGCGATTTTGGAAATTATTTGTAAGAAATTTATTTTATCGCCAAAACACCCAATGAAGGTAAAAATTTTGAACTTTAAAAAAAGCACAAAAAGTGGGATTCAGCGTAGGTGATGTACCGATAGTCACCGATAATAAATCCAAAAAGTATTTCCTTTTTTTTTTTGACGAATGCATATGTCAAATAAGTATCAAACGAAAAATCATTTAATTTTTAGAGCCTTCTTTTCTTATTATCATGAATTACTCTTCATTTGTGATAATAATAAGGAAGCGACGATAACCCTAACGGCTTTCATCGCAATTGCTCAGAATTCAAAACCGGATTCGGTGATATTGATGGAGAATTTTTTATTGGGCTTGACAAATTGCATGTTCTAACCTCGAAATTATATATAGTGTAAGCAAGACTAACAGTCTAACTTCGTAAGTAACAAAAAAGTATATTTTTAACATCATTAAGGATAAGATAAGGAAGTTATAAGACATCTCCACTGGAAATGTTACAAAAAACTTTGTAAGTTTTTTTGAAATTGATTTTAGTGAAGATAAAAATATTTTTAATATCTTTATAGACAATGTCTAATCAGCAATAATAAACTAGAAAAGAATTTCGATTTTGTTATTGACAAATGCATATGTCAGATAAGATTCAAAACAAAATGCATTTAATTTTGAAAAGTAAATTGAGATATAAGAGAACTTTCTCTTCTTATAAACATGAATTACTCTTCATTTGTGATAACAATAAAGAAGCATTGAAGGCTCGGTAGACTTTTACCGCAATTGGTCAGAATTTAAAACCGGATTTTGATTGATATTGATGAAGAAAGAATTAAATGCCATAACCTCCAATCGAAGATGGGTATAGCATGTGATAATAATAAAGAAGCGCTAACGGCTCCGAAGACTTCTTTCGTAATTGGAAGGATTTGAAGATATGGATGGAGAACATTTAATCGGTTGAAGTAAATAAGACGCCTTAAGTTCGGTATAATAAACTAGAAAAGGATTTTTTGATTTTTTTGTCGAATCATTTAATTTTGAAAAGTAAATCATGATATAATTATGAATTACTCTTCATAATAAAAAAAACGTTAACGGCTCCGTAGAGTTCTTTTGTAATTGGAAGGATTTGAAGATATGGATAGAGAACTTTTTATTGGTTTAAGTAAATAACACTCCTTAATTTCAGCTCTTAAGTCTGTGAAATTGCTAATATTATTGGAGGATTTCGATAATGTGATGAAATATGAGAATAGACAATTGAAATGGAATATTCAAAATTATTCCAAATCGGCTCATATACAGGCAATGCGGGAGACTCATTTAGTTATTGTGTGGAAAATTTTGCAACAGAATTTTCTGAAGCCTGATGTAATTAATTTCATTAGAGTTTCATGATCTGGCCATGAAGATGAAACGTAGACCAATACATAATGGATGAATGCTGCTTAACAGTAAATAAAATAAATGCCGTTAACACTTCAAGCTCAATATCTTTGTTGGCATCGCTAAAGAATGCAACATTTAAAAAGTTAGTCGAGAAAATATCTGGCAATATTGGAATTTTTTTTCTAATAAACAACAGAGTATCCAAATTGGTACTACTTATTACAGTATAACCCTTTCACGCACTAGACTTATACTTAAAAGTTATTTCTAAGCATGACTAAAACGAAAAAACGTTAACAGCTTAGCAAGAATGTCTTGAAACTTATACGTCTGTAGTGTTTGAAAGATAAGCCATGTAAAATATTTGGTATAACGATGTCCCATATGCGTTAAAGGGTTAAGAAGTTTGTTTTAATTTTTTCTTTGCTAAATAGCAATTATGAGTGATGTATTGTGATGGGTTGTGGTAGTCTACATTTAAACTACCATGCATAACCTACAATGTGGCTTTGAAAATTAAAATTTTTTGAATAAAACAATTGGAGTTCTCTTCTAAAACCGATATGGTCCTATGGTATCTTGTTATGGGAAATAGCATCTAAATTATATAGAAAATCAAAGACGCCAGAATAAGGCCTTTTGGATGACTAAGAGTAACATCAACAGAAACTCATTGTGGCAACAATTTAAACTGAAATTTAAAAATATTCATGGAAATACTTGAAGCAGTTTGCATTTTATTCAAATCTAATGCCACTTATAATAATTTAAACTAACGTGGGGCCAATAGATTTGAAAATAGAAATAAAAATAGCAAAAAAATAGGAATAACTTAGGAGATTTTGGTGGGAAATTATTTGTGAAAATTTATTTTATCAACATAGTTTTAATATTTTTTTTTAGACAATGCCACCGATATTAAACCAAAGGATTTCGGTTTTATTTTGAAGAATGCATATGTCAAATAAATATTAAAAGAAAAATCATTTAATTTTGAAAAGTAATTAAGATATAAGAGAACTTTCTCTTCTTATAATCATGAATTAATCTTCATTTGTGATAACAATAAAGAAGCATTGACGTATCCGTAGACTTTTACCGCGATTGGTCGGAATTTAAAGCCGGATTTGGTAATATTGATGGAGAATTTTTCATCGGTCTTGACAAATTGCATGTCCTAACCTCAAAATAGAATTTTAAAATATTCAAAATATTTACTGACTTACATATGTAGAGGTACAGAGGCAAGAATCACAGTTGGACTACGTAAGTAACAGAAAAATTATGTTTTTAACAGCATTAAGGATAAGATAAAAGAAGTGATAAGCCACCTGTGCTTGGAAGGAAACAAAAAACTGTGGGGATTTAGAAAATTATTTGTGAAAAATTTATTTTATCCCCAAAGCATCCAATGAGGATAAAAATATTTTTAATATCCTTTTAGACAATGTCTAATCAGCGATAAAACATTTCGATTTTTTTTGACGGATCCAGCTGTCAGATAAAAATCTTATAGTTTTGAAAAGTAAATCAAGATATAAGAATTACTCTTCACTTGTGATAATAATAAACAAGAGTGGATGGATCTATAGACTTCCACCGCAATTGCTTTGAATTCAAAATGGATTTTGGTAATATTAATGAAGAAAGAATTAAATGCCATAACCTTCATTCGAAGGCATATTTAGTTTGTGATAATAAAAAAAACTTTTACCTAATTAAAAGGCTTTTGATGAATTTTTTATTGGACTTGATAAATTGCACGCTCTAACATCGACTCTACGGATGTTGCATAGTTATATGTCATTAGAATGATAAAATTCTTCCATAGCCACAGACTGAAATTGTCGTTGTAAACAGAAGAAAGGGAGAGAGAGAGAGAAAGAGACGTTAAAGGCTTGAGTTCGTTGGTGTGCTTTTTTCAGGAGTCGTGATTGACTATCACCTTAAGTGCAAGAGCCACAAATACTATGCTGGCCAGATGGCAACAACAGTTGCAAATGCATTGGCCAGAATGTTAACAAATTTAGTTATAAGGCAGAGCAGAAGATTATTTCTAGCGAATGTTAAATTATAATAATAATCCTGAACCAGTATGGAAACCAAAATAAATTTTTTGAAGAACCTACATGTGCCGTGTAGATTTTAAACAGCAGCGGAATACAGTTTTCTCGAAATAGGTTAAGTTCATTTGCATTACCTCAGTCATACTTATTTTAATTTTAGATGCGCCTCCAATGATACACGGTTTATATGATCGCCTCATAGCCGGATGAATGTCAAGGACGGTATATGGATGGATTTTTGTGTTTGAGTATTTCATTGCTGTCTTGTCAGGTTTTACAGGATCAGCAGACTGTGGGTCATTAGTTATTTGATGGGTTCAGCTTTGTTATTTGATGGTTTCAGCACAACAGTCATCTTCAGTCTACAATGGCATGTTAGTTCTAGAGTGATTTCTCTCCGCTCAAGTGGAATTTAATGCTACAGTTTATGGCTACAGCTTTCTTCACTCTTTACATGGTATTAACAAGTAGTATATCAAAACCACAAAGGAATGTTAAAACTGCTGGCTGTCGCTATCTTCAAACGCATATTTGCAATGAGAAAGCGGTGCTACGTCAGCCAACTTTTATTAGGTACAGCCTATTAGCTGGGGGTTTTCTAACTACATTAACGCACTCTCACTGCGCTTGCCATTTAAATAATTCACGCATCTCTTTAAGCATTTGAAAGACCGATTAGAACTGACATTTTACCAAGATTTTAGGTTATGTTAGATTGAGTACACAATTCCATCAAGATCAGTGGGTGTGTTATATTAAATCTATGTTAGATTCTCTGCCCAGGGGCGTAATCTAACAGTCATCAAATTTGGTGCCGTTTAGAGAATTCCATTGAGGGAAGAGTTCCAAAGGGTAGCTGATAGGCTGTGTTTTACTGTATTGTCTATTACTGGATATTTAAGCTTGAAGCTCTTGGATTCCATAAACAACTGGACCAGCTTAATTGTTTCATGTACGTTTTCAAATAATGCACGGTTTTTCATGTTGAGATAGTTGTTTAGATTTCTACATACCATCCACCCAGCAAATGCACGTTTTGAATAATGCACATGGTTTTCTGTTGTAGCGTTATTCTGTACAGTTTCAGAAAGCAAACGTTACGATATAAGTCTTCATTTCTATTCCATTTGGTTTACGCAGTATATACTGTTGTAGATCTGTTTGTACTCAAAAGCATTATATTTATAAGTTTGCCTTAATAGGGTTAAAATTCGATCTAAAAATAAAATTAAAATGAAAAAAAAATTAAAAAAAAACAATTATTTAATCAAAGTAAAAGCCTCTTACCTTTCTTACTGATGTAATGCCAGGGATCACAATGAGTCTCAGGGATCACTTCATTACTTTTCAGTATTGAAAGTTTCACTGCTACTTGAATATGAATTTCCTGCGCAAGAGTACTTTTCAATTATTTTTCTACAGCAATTTTATAAATTTTAATATTTTATTCTTTCTTTTTCATTCCATTCTAGTTTCCGTTGGCCGATATTCATATTTTAAAGTACAGTGTACAGTCACATGAATAGGTCACATCGTACGTGAACTCTGTTTGGTAAGTAAATATGAAATATTTTCATTTAAATTATGAATTTAAAAGACTTACATGACATTGGCTCTGGGCACACCAGATGACACATAGCGTTCATGTGCTTCCATGCGCACATTAATGTCTACTGAAGTGCTATTGGAATTTCAAGAGGCATTTATACATAGAATTCGGTGTAGATAAGGAAAAAAATCAAAATAGTGTTTCAAATGCAATGTTAAAAATAAAATTCTGTCATCATTTATTATGTGTGGTTGGCATGCTGATTACACTTCATCTCATTTTATAGAGAGGGGAATAGTGCGGGTATTTTTCCATCTAATGTTTTAAGAGTGTTGTTGCCAGAGAAGTTATAATGCAAGTCGTTCGTAGGCATACATAGATTTGTGTATTGTAATCACAAGATATTTACGAGAGCTAATGCAAGAAATATTTAAAAATATTTCACACAAAGTTTTTCTGAAAACAAAACAGAACAAATAAAATTTTTTTTTTGTTTCTTTAATAATTTCCAACTTTTTATTTGTATACCAAGAAAATCTATTCCAGACTCCACATGTTACAGGAATTTTGTTTTTATGCCCTAAGGCATTGAGTTCTAGTGGTCTCGTTGTTAATGAATTGCATTAATAATTGAATTTAATTCTCTCAATAATAATAACAATAATAATAATAAAATACTTACTTTTACAAACAAAAAAATATAAAAACTTTCCCCGGTATTTCATCTTAATAAGACAGCGGCCGTATTGCTACAGTTCGTTAAGCAAGTGTTGAATTTCATATGATTATGTAGATCAGAGTGATCAGAAGAATATATTAAAAATGCTTTGCTGAAAACATAAATAGACTACGACTGACGTTCATATTTTGCATTACACTAATTCCTCGTATTACATGACGTAGGTCATGTTAAAAAATGGCAGCGTAAAACGAATTACAAATTATCCATTCGCTCTACAATAGCGGATGTTTCTAAAATTTTAATTAAAATTTGAATTTTTCAACTTTGTTGCGCGATAACTATTTAATGCTTTATTTTCGAAACGACATAAATCGAGGGATTGCTGTGTTCAAACACTGATAACATACGTATGTATAATTCCTCGTATTACATGGCGATTGGTTCCCAAATAAATGGTGATGTAAATCGAATTAAATTTTAATTAAATTTCCAATAAATTTGGACTTTTGAACTTTGTCACGCGACAACTGCTTGATGTTTTATATTCCAAACGACGTAAATCTAGGGATTGCTGTATTTTTATTCTTCAAATACTGATAAGAAACGTATGTATGTATACAGTTGATATATAAAGTAAGCACCCAATGTTATATTTTTTTTATCATAAACAATTGTACGCCAATGATTATGGTTTTTATTGTTATATTTATAGCTTAGAGTTCTGTAACTAAATATTTAAAATTTAAAAATTTAATTTCTATTTTTAAATGCAAAATCCGTAGGAGAAAAAGACATAAATATGGCAAGATGTAATAGGTGAACACACTATCTATTAGACTACGGCAATTAAGCATTTCCTATCTTCATATTTACACATTAATCTAAGTTTCCTTAAAACAATTAATGCCCTAAAGCAACTTAAGGATGAGCAATTACTTTGTGAGCCAACTGTAGGCATACATATACAGCATTTGAATTGCTAAAAAGAGAAAAACTCTTATACTTTCACCACCTCACTGCCTAATCCTAAAGAGTCTAGTCAATAACATCACCCATTATATAAAATAAAATATTAGTATACATATCTGATGTAAGTGACAAGTAATAACTTAGTAATCTAAGAGAGAGAGACAGAGAGAGAGAGAGAGAGAGCGATAAATAGTTGAAATTGTTTGCAACAACAAATAGAGTTTAAATATGAAAATATTGTGATAATGCGTTTTTACTTGCTGATGTTGGCGTTTGCAGTGTTCATTGTGATCCTAAGTGACCATTTTACTCTGTTCGAATAAAAAATTAATAGCACTGTCGGCACATATGTACATATGTATATACATATGTGTAAGTATATTTTTGTAGTGAAAAATATGTGTTCATTTTTTGTTTTTGATAAGCAACTTTAAATTTTATATTTCAATCTTAGTCCTTAAACGTATGCTGTACCTTTTGCGATACAATCAGCAAAACCTCCTCCATACATAATCTGAAACCCAGATCTATTTAAAACTTTTCAATATGTTTTATAATGTAAATCTTTTTGATGAAATATAAAATATTGAAACTAAAAATCTATTTATTTGTTTTAGTTATCGATAAATATAAAAAAATGTCATTACAAAAAATTCGTACATCCAAGAGAATTCTTTCTAAACTTATTCATAAAAATATTTCAAATTATTGAAAGGTTTCGAAATTAATTTTTCTATAGACATTTAAGGGTTAATGTTTGTCTATAATTTATTTGTGAAGATGCTGATATTTAAACAGAAACAACATGCGTGTAGTTTTTTTTCCTTATCAATTTTGATTTAGTTTTAAAGCGCTTGCAAGATTATTTGTAATTTTTTTTAAACTAATGGTAACACACAGAACACACAGTGATAACAGAACCAATAGATTATTTAATATGAATTTCTTTTTTACTTTGCTTTGAATAAATTGAATCAAAATATTTTATATAAAAAATAAAAAAAACACAATGTGTCCTGTGAATTAGGATAATGGGAGAGAAGTCTAACATGAAATTATTTTGGGGATTTAGTAACATAATGAATCGAATGGTTGACAGTTCTCTCTTTACCTGTCACTTGAACAGAACCAGTGGTCTCAATGACTTTGAAAATTTTTTGCCTTGTAATAAAAATGAATGGTGCAACTAAAAAGCTACATAAACTTTTAAAAGGGTGGCCATTTTGTGCCATACAGGTCTATAATATTCCCAATTTATCGGAAAACGCGCAAGTATTTTCCAATCGGAAGTCCATATCGATTGGCATAGAAAGAAGTGCTAGATTTAATTTGAATGGAATATACAAAGTATGGAGCATAGCAGTACAAGCTTACAACCAGGCTACCATCTGAGCACTAGGCTTAAATGAGATGGAATGCCCAGTATTTTGCAGATATCGAAACAAAAGCATATATTTCCTGTATTTCAAATTAAACAAACAAATTATTTGAAAAATATTTTTTACAATTACGTCCATTAATGATGAGGTCTCAGAGGAATTTCATTCATTCTTGTGACTATACTCGATTCGATAGTCAATATTGGAAAAATTGAAACTTCAGGTGAATGTCAATCATCAAGCACAGCTAAGCCAACAGAAAGATCTGCTTAACAATATGCAAAAAAAAACTCTGCGATTTGTCTTTGCAAATGGAAGGAATTCAAGAAAAATTATTAGAGGCCAATGGAATTAATATGGAAGACTTAAAGGTCCTTATAAGACATGAAACTCAAGCTCAAGTTCCTATTCTTACATCAGCACAGTCGATGATAAAATCTTGATTTTGATTGACATCAAAGAAAAATTAAAAGATCATGATCATAAAATGTCACACATTTTAAATAATCAAAATGAAATCCAACAACAACTTCAACATTTGAAAGATCATGCCCAGGCCATGAAGAATACAATTTCCGAAAAATTTTCAAGTATTGAAACATATTTCATGCCAAAAAATATGAATATAAAAAATATTTTAAAAGCAATTCATACGCGTTTCAGTGATATAGACGGTGAATTCTTTATAGGACTTGAGAAATTGAATGGCCTTACCGCGACCCTTAAGCCTGTGGAGTTGTTAATACAATAACACGAAAATGGCAAATATGATGACTTTCAAGTGACCAATGAAACTGAATATTATAAGTTAAATAAAATCGGCTCATATGTTGGCGACTCATTTAGCAGGAGACTCATTTAGTATGCATGAGGGTTATAATTTTACCACAAAAGAAAGGGGATTCGAACCCTGGCCTTTCTTCTAATAAGCCAACACACTACTTACTAAGTCTAGTAGGCGACTACAATGAAAATTTAATGTCAATCTAAAAAAAAAAATACAAAAATAAATTTTTAGTACAATTTTATTGAAAATCGTACAATTTCTGAAGCTAATATGTGCAATTTTCAAAATTCATAATGTCATCCTTGATATAGAATATGGTGGTTGGATTGTTATTCAGCGATGCAGCAATGGTTCGGTGGACTTTTATCGCAATTGGTCAGAGTACAAAACAGGTTTCGGTGATATTGATGGAGAATTCTTTATAGGACTTGATAAATTACACACTTTAACTTCGACTCTTAAGCCTGTGGAGTTGTTGATTCAATTAATGGATTTTGATGATATCTACAAATGTGCCAGATATGATGACTTTCTAGTGGGCAGTGAAAGTGAAAATTATAGGTTATTTAAAGTCGGAAATTATGATGGCAATGCAGGAGACTCATTTATTCAGCATTTGGATTGTAATTTTACCACAAAAAATCATGATAACAACGATTATATTGAAAATTATGTCAGTGTTTAAATGTAACTGCATGATATCACAAATTATTAGTTTTCTATTGTTTTTAACAATTTAAATGGCAAATATTAACAATATTTAATAAAATTGTATGTTGCCATTTTGCACAATCATAGCATTTATTGCATGGTGACAAATATTCATTAAAATCTGTGCAAATAAAAGTGAAAAAAAAATTTTTTTTTAATATTAAAGCGATCATTTTTAAATACAAATAAATATTTGGCAAAATAAATAATTATCGTTATATTACCGGTTGCAGGTGTAAGCAGCTTTACTCGCTGCCAATTACAATGAAGAGGCGAAATATAAACTGCAACTTAAAAAGTGTGCTGGCGAACAGACGAAAGTCGACAAATGTTTAGTTCACGTCTATCTGGTTTATATATTTTTTCGTTTCTCTTTTTTTTGTTATTTTCATTAGTATAACTAATTACTACAAACAAAGACAGCAATTCGATTCAGTTCCTGCCATTCTTTACAGTTTAGAATTTTAATTTTTTGTCCATAAAAAAAATCACCTTGTAAAAAACCACGCTAATTAAATGTCACTTCAGTTGATTTTTCAATGTTGGAGTAATATTGAAGTGATCAAATTAAACAAAATAAAATTTTATGCCCTTATGCAATTCATTCTGTCACATACAGTCAAAATTACGAATTACCTTCTCACATCACTTATGTTGTGTGTGTTCATTTTATACACGTGTGGCGGGACTCACAGTTTAAAGTCGGCATTCAACAGACCAAAAAGTGGTGAAATTAAAATTGTTAATTAGAAAGTTTGTAGGCATAGAAGTATACACATATAGAGTTCTCGACTATCTCTTTTCTACTTTTCCTTATTTGCATCCCTTATTTCTTAGTATGGCTAATTACTGTAGCATTTAATAAAACTAAGGAGATTTGATGCATTTTGAAACACTGAAATTTTTATATCAATAATAACTCCAGATCGACTTTAATATCGCAATCAGTTGATTGTAACGCATTAAAATAATTCAAGAATTAATTCAAAAATTTTTTGCTCGTGCGTGACGAATACTCTATCGTACCATATTTTCAAATAATAAGAGGCTCTGTTTTGTCAACAATATGGTACCATAAATTTCCATAAACTTATCGTTCATTATGGTGAATTGATCTGGAATAACTTTCGTTTTCCACAACATGTGACAATAATAGTAACAGGAGTAGAATTAATGCAGTGTATTAATGAGAGATTTTGTTTTTCATTTTAAATCCAATAATTTCTTCACTAATTAAAGCCGGATTGCCCAATTCTTTTGACATCCTAACTACACAGATAAGATGACACATGAGCACTAAATTTTGAAGTGCATACCTATTAACATATTATAAACAATCGATGAGAAATTTAAATAGCATCGCCTTCTAACAACTGGATTTGTTTTGAAGTTAACTTCTAATATCGATTCTTATATAACAGCAGGTCGTTCCACATTGATTTGACTTTATGTTACAAGTAGTGAGGCATACAGTGAATGAAAATAACAACAAGATGAAAAATGATAGACAGACATTCAAAATATATTCGTATACTATCCAGTCTTCATTCTCAAACTTCATCAGCTGGAGTTTAATTTCTCGAATTTATCATTTTGTTTTCTTGTAACACC